>DWEE01003540.1:0-10413 GCA_018245755.1 Parelbella macleannani
CACATTAATTAAAACCCCAACTGTCAGGAGCACGATAAGCATTATAATTAATGGCACTATCAACAGTTGGCGAAGTCGGGACAAATTGGGACAAGTTTGTCGCGACGCCGACGTACGACTGTATATCTAAATTTATAATCGATATAAATTGTTGCAACGTGTGACGTTGTTTGCTTTTACTTCTAAAACATATACCTAATACTAGTATTTTTGCGGTTTTGCTTGCCGTAGACCTGTAAGCTTCCTCAAGATATTTTTCTCCACTGTTACAACAAGTGATATTTTTATCATAGAAAAGCACATAACTTTGTAAGGAGAGAGACGCGCGGTAGAATTCTAATTCAGGATGATTGGAATGAAAAGTTTCATTCCAAAAATCAGTTACGAAACAATAAAAAAATAGCTGTTCCTTAAGCAGTTAGGAAACAATGAAAAAATTCCGATTTCGTAATTGCTTACGAAACTTTAGTTACGAAAATGGATGAAGAAAATTTAACGACAGCTAAAAAAGGGTAAGAAATGCAAATAAAATATAAGTATACGTTTACATAATATGAAAAAAAAGTTATGAAATGATAAAATTATGAAATAAGTTATAAAATATAAAAAGATTCATTTGTTCAAAAAACAATAGATAGGTACGATTTATTTTTAATTTGTAAGCATGACGACATTGTTTTCAAACAGGATAAGGTAAATTTGGTGGCAAAAATTATCTGCAAATTAATATAAAGTGAAAAACAAGCCTACGGAAATTGAAGGAAAAGCGCTAAATCATCAACATATTTAATTCAATATCTTTCATCATCATAAGCCTACTCCCGTCCACTGCTGGCCATAGGGCTCTCCAACAGTACACCACTGAGCTCTTACAATATTGTCTTTAAATGGAGTTTATTTACTAAATGTATCTAACAGAAGTTTGCCAACTAATCCGTATCTAATTAGCTGACGGATTGTTAGAAGTAAATATTGAGACAATAGACAATACACTCTCAATATATCTACAATTTAACTGTTACATGAATATTAATTAACGAATATATGTGTAAAGCTTGACAAAATGAACCTACATGAATGTGTCGGCTAATTTTATCACATGTTGGTCGTGTGGTTTGGCTAAGTCAGGAGTCACTGAGCCGTACATCTATTTGAATAATTAACTCCTTAACACCGTGGTGGTAGGCGACACCGCACTAAGCTGGTTTCCATTTAATGTTAGTTAGTCACAAGAACTTCCTTCTTACGCTCGAAAATAGACATGCGACGTAAATTCAAGATGAATAAGAAATACCTTTGAAGTGACACAGAATTAGCTCAAAAGAATTTACTTACTATTTTTAAAGTCTTTGCGATACCTAAAGATAGCGTTACATAAAGTTAATGTAGATAATCTTTTTTGCATCAAAATTATTATTCAGAAAAACTGAATGATTGGCTTATGTCTACCTAATGAAAGTAGCGAGTTTCGTTAAATATGAGGCTTACAAATTATTGTAATTTAGCGCCTAAAGCCAAAACGTCTTAAGACGTACATATACTTACTCGTACTTGGAAAATGATATAATATTTGAATTCAACTAATAATTCTTTGTCGTTATCGAAGTCCTTTAATTTGTTGGTATTTCAGATATAGTCCATACGGGTAGCAAATTCGGAAAATATTCAGATTATTTTGTCAATCTGTAAATATACACATATGTCATATAATAATAATAATCAGTGGAATTGTCATTATATACGTAATATTATGATAATTTTCGCTGTTTTGATATAACAACCCATACATGGAAAATCACAAGAGCATAAAGAGATGCATGTGAAAAATACGACAACAACTAAGGTTAGTAATAAAATATCGTATTGCACTATCCAACTAATGCACTTCCATTCTAAATAAACATAAAACCAAGTATAAAAAGGTATATGTTTTTGATATCTGTATCCGGTTTTTTATGAAATCTAGGTTTTCTCCTATCTATCATCTAACGTGCCAGTTGCTTGTTATATAACATAACGCTATACGTGAAATCGTTTTCTAGAAACATTTCCGATTATGCTAACATTTTTGAAATGGGCTTCTCCAGATATCGTTATCGAAGACGACATCTATAATATTCGCTCGTTGCAACGTTTTAAACCGTAGAACGAACCTTGTTTCGTCTCCAAGGCTTCTGATATAAACTCCTAATGTATTATTAAGCCTTGGAAACGTACTTTTATTACTTCAATACAGCGTTATATTATTAGTTAACTGTTCTAATTAATTTCCTATAACTTATCAAACATTTCTTTGCTTTATTATAAGTAGTGGACCAAAAAGTCAGAACCTATTAAACACGTGACTGTGTGTGCGTTTAATAGGTTCTGGCGGCTTTTAGTGTCGGAGGCCAAGATCCAATTCGGGTCGCTGAGCCGGCGTAAGTAAGTATTAAACAAGTGGTTAAAACCTTATAACTGTAGTAATAAATAAATGTGTATAGAAATCTAAAACATGCGTAGTTTTTAAAGTGAAAATAACGGTCAGAGGAAGAACTGAAAATATGGGTTTTAAAATTTTGAATATCGAATCCCGACAAAACGAATTTATTAACTGAATATTATTAAGTTTCGAGGAATTTTCCTTTGTTATAGAGTTAAAAACGTAGGTAGGTATAATTATAATGTTTGATTATTATACTCTGGACTTTGCTGCGTCATAGGTTTTAGCGCCGCAAAGATTAAACTGTCCTAAACGATTTTTTGAATTCACAAGTTTCAAAGTTTGCATGTGGAAGCTAATCATCAAAAGTATTCGTTCAATTAAAAAAAACTTTTGAAATTCATGATGTTGAAATTCATGTATTTTTTTTTAAATAGAAGGTTTTGCTTTACATTGATGACAATTTGTATCTAAAGTTTCTTCAATGATACTCTTATATTAAAAAATCAAATATCATGTGGATGATGTTTTGAGCTCAGCTTGTGAATTATAAAATATAACTATATTTTTTTAATTTAATGTCATAATCAGCTTCGTACTCGTATCTGTCCTGAGCAGTTTACCAAAGAACAACGTAGGCAGGTGTTATATATTCATCAAGCCTTTGATGATGTGATTGAACGAGGAATTCTTAATTAGTACTACAAAATTAAATATTTATCAAGCAGTCCCGTTAATAATGCACTCGAGGGCAGGTCTACTGCTGCTAACAAACAATGAGACTTGGCAATAGAATTATCAAGGTGTTCCATTATGCAATCTTTTATGCGTCAATGATTTATGGCAGAATTTAGATCACTGGGCGAACACTAATAGTATCAATATAATAGAAGATAGAAAGTTACTAATGTTTTTGCAAACTAATTAACGTAGAATGAACAGTGCCCCGGGCGCCCCTTTCTTCATTAACTTATAACAAGTTCAGTCACAGCGTACCCCAGCAGCAACGCCGTTGGCACCCACCTCCGCTCTTCTATGCATTCGTGATTGATTCCATCAACAAAAGTTCTTGTTTGACAATAATTCTTGATTCCAAATTCAAGAGGAAATTTAAGTAAATTATTAAGTGAAGAAAAGGGACATACAATTAGAAACAGTTACAATGGAGTAACACAGAAATCAAAATATAATACTGTTATTGAACTAATCTGGACAACAAGTTTCTGAAATAATTAAATCATTTCAAAACATTTAACTTGCGCATTATGGAACTAAGTTACCTAGCTCACATTTGAGTAACCATAATGTTCCATAGTGAATATAGTGACCCTCAATACAGGTGTCATAAATAACTGCTATTATATGCCGTCACATATTCGATACTGAATTAATTTAATGTTTACGTTTAATATTAAAGCATTGAAAGTCTACTGTTAAACAGATAACCGCGTTTTAAAATCGTAGTAGCTCGACGACAGGGACATATACAATCTGTGCAGTCTCTATAGCCCAAAAGGAAATGATAACTGTTACAATCTTAGTGCACAAATACTATTACTACAAAATAAATAACACGACATATGTGCGTTTAAAATATAAATTAATTTTATTTTCAAGTCGGGAGCTCCCATTTCAGCCGTTTGTATTGTAGCAGTAAACACTGCACCGGCGGGGTACAGTTTTAATATAAAACACAAACTAACATTCTTTTTATTGCCTCTATAATGTTGCTTCTGGAATTGTACAGAACTTTACATTATTATTGTTCTTGGTCCTGTTGTAGTTGAGTATATAATGAAAAACTTTGTTTCGCTAAACAGAAATAATATGAATTAAAAAAGGTCAATAAAAGTTTACTAACAGTGTCAGATAATAGTTACACACTTCAACAATAAGGAGAGTGATGGCAACAGCAGGTCTTCAAGGACAGAGATATTTGGCACTCGGGTGCTCTCAGCCTAACCCATAAAGGATCTGGCGTGAATATTTGTACGTATGTATGTAAGAAGAAAAAATGTTAAGTGTTGCATGTTGGTATAAAAGACGCCTATTAGGTTTACAATATGAAAAAAAAAATGAAATTTACGCCAACAGTTTTAAGCATCGATGTCTCTAAGAAATATGGTTTTTTAATTGAGTGTTATCTACTAGACAGTCTAGAATTGAGATTTGATTAAGTAACATTATCCAGGAATATTGTTTTTTATTTTTGTGTGTTATCTACTAGACAGCCTACATTTTCAGATTTGATTAAGTAACATTATTCAGGAAATACTCACAATTGTAAATTAAAAGATGCTTTTCATAAAGTACAAACAATAGTTCTTATCTCTGGTTTGTTCTTTGCTTAAAACTCTTAGATTAGTACCTAAGTACAATAAAATAAAATAAAATAAAGCAAAATAAAAAGTAAATATAGAAGAGCTGCGTACCAAAGTAAAATATAAAAAATCATTTAAAGCTGAAAATTCCACAGAGTTGTTTATAAGGTACCTATATAGGGTGCTTAGTATAGGCATAAGGTAGTGGAATTCATTATATGAACGGGAAATAGTTAATGTCAAATATAAATTCATAATAAAAATCAACATGTACCATTGCCGACTCCTTCACATCTAGTGCATACTTTAAACAATATAAAGTATGAGTTCTGTGTAAATGAAGTTATTAAACGGTAGAAATTATGGCTCACCCCCTACAGCGTGCTTGAATGTAACTTGAGTACGTGTAAACAGTATTTTCGTTTAAATTTGAGCAACGATGAAAATAGTCACGCCATCTGTTCCACTTTAACCGGGCTCGTTATAATTTACATCGTTACCGTTACGATAATCGTCCTTCGAGCTGAATCGCACTACTTATCCGACAGTTTATCGCTTTAAATGGTTTTATTTTAAAAGTTAACGATGTTTGTGCCGTTATTTTCATATTTTCTTCTAACACGACATCGTGCGTTGAAGTGGTCGGTTGAATTAGATATTAGTTGCTCAAGTCACGTACCAACTGTTTGCCGACCCTGATGATTTCATACCCGTGCTTTGATTACGAAACACGGCAGCAATGAAGTTCGAAGAGATTATCCATTGCCCTCAATATATCGTTACATTATCTTTATTCATAAGATAACAAACAATGTAAAACGAAGACATTCAATGAAAAGCTTTCCTCTAGTAATGACCAAATGGGAATATATTTTAATTGGAAGAGATTCGTTAACTAATCCAGACTCTCACTAAGAGCCTCACGAAGAACATATAAATAGGAGCTAACTCTTGTTATATTTTATGTGTAGTTCGCTGAGAAATTCTGTGATTGAATAATAAATTCAGGTAACATGCAATAGATGAGAGGAAAATCTTTGCACAGCGATCTAGAAGTTTTCCTTTTGCCCGATTCTTTATACAGTAAAACACGTTTTAAAAATAACATCATCTCAGTAAATACGTCAATACGTCGAATTCTCTTTAGATATATCATGTTATTCGGACATCAAAAAACATCTCAGAAATGGGGTCAGTTCGTAAGAAATCTACAGAACAACCCTTTAATGGTATCCGAGTACTTATAATAATCTGTTCGACCGCCGGCGTGTAACTAACGACAACCTTTTTGTCTGCTTGTAATTACGTTTTATATTTTCTCTCGCCAAATTACTGTCGCAGAAATATTTTAAAACAATGATTAGTTAAAATACATTATCACACGATATGTTAATAATTTATGCTTACTGGTTCAGTGTTCAGCACAGAAAAAAAAAATTGAATTTTTACTCGTTGCTATGCGAAAAATATTATTTTTGTGTCATGGGGGTAAACGACCTATCCAACAAAATATCTATCGCATGTGTTTATTATAACCTTATGTTTAGTAAAACCAAAACAAAAAATATTTCATGTTTTACTTATAGACTACCGCATGAGTTCGGACCGGTGAATAATTGAGCCAAGAAACTTAATCCTTTTATTGATACCAGCGCATTTTCTGCGATGTTCAATATCTTTTTATAGCCCCCGGCTCTCAAAAGCGCGGCCGTAGTCCAACACTACAGCAGTACTTTCTTATTACATACTTTTACTTTCAAAAAGTAATTAATGAACGAGTTTAAATCTTTTTTATCGAAACGAACGTCTTGAAATTTCCTTTTTAAGATTCATCAAAAGCCTGAATAATTTCACTGTTTAGTACATACATATGTATGTATATGCCTTCCGTGAGAGGTTGTTACTTAAAATCCCTGCGCTGGATATCCCCACGTTGGGGATCGCAAAAACGGCTTCTTGCGCCGTGTACGCAGCTGTCCCAAGGCGACCAGGGCATTTTAACCGAGCCTAGAGAGGCCGCGCCATATCGCGACCTGCCAGCATCAAACGCTTGTTCGACTTGTAGGACCTGCCCCGCGGACCTGTTAACATTTCTCTCTACAATTATTATAACAAAAGTTTAATCTTGAAAGTGAGTTTATTTGCGTTACTGAACAACGATTTCCAGTAAACGTCTAGTAATAAATAAAAAATGAAGACTGACATAGCACTCTCATTTGTTTCGCAATGTGGTATACGAGTAGAAGAATGTTGGATAAAATAAATAAAACAAAAAATATTTACGTTCGTTGCTATCAGACATCGTTGAATTGTTAATACATTTTATAGATACGATTTCTAGATGACTGATAATGGAGGTACCGGAATAAAGTGTACACACGCGGTAAAGGAAAAAATACCACAGAGATTGAAGATAGAACACGATGCCTAAAAAAAGTATGCAAGCGTCTGGTACTTTAAAGGCTTTCAGCCTTGCATATAGCATTATCAAATTTGCAACTAAAAAATTACCTTTGATGCATTCTTTGTTGTGGTAAAAGTTACGTGGCTTGCGTCGGAAAATGACTAGACAGCGAGTTTTGCGTACAAGAAAATTACATAAAATTTGACATTTTTTGTATGAAGTGAGATGCGTTGGAATAAAATAAGAAGGTTGCTGGAAATTTACGACTATTCTTTACGTCCGATCTTTACGTTATTTACGTCTTTAGTGGAAAAAATGTTAGGATGGTTGTGTAGTGATACAAACGTAATATGTACCTACGCTGATTGTCGGGTCAAATTTTATCAAAGGATCTGTTCTACGCCTTTTATTAAGCAGTAGTTCTATGTTTACTGCGATTGCACTGCATAGAGCGGAGGCATTTTGATATCGTTCCATTTAATTTATCTACATTATACACGTATTATGTTTTCAATTTGGTATTGGGTTGTTCGTTAAACTATAAAAAGCGTTTATGAACTTTTGCTATTTTTCAGTTATTAATCAACTTCCTACATATGTGGTATAATAATATACATGATAAAACATAATATTATGTATGCATTTTTATAATGGGGTCGTTAGCGATATACGAGTATGTATGTATTTACTTTGAAACTTCTTAAATCCCGTTTTCGTTTGCCGAAGATATTCATTTACTCACACCATAGGTGCTAGTGGTTTTGATCATAAAACACTGCATTGTTAATATTCCAACGGCTCCTACTCCAAACAATTCTGAACCTTAACGTAGCAGTAAAACGCATGAGATGTGCTTTCGTAAAAGGAAAAAGTTTTATAAACTACTACTTTGTAGCAAAATGCTTTAAGCCTCATGCTCCTTGCTACGTGACTCCATCAGCCGACACTGGAGCACCCACCTTTCAATGATTATGACAAACCTCTTGACCGACATTAAAAATTTTATTGTAAATTATAAAAATAATTATGAATATTTCACTTTAATCTTTACGATTGTCCTTAACATGTTATTATTGCATTTTAAGATTCTTTTTCAGTTCGTCATAAGGCAAGACTTTTCATACATATTCAAAGCGTCCCAGCGACCTTTCGTACGTTTATTAGTAGCTTCAATTGCAACTCAATTTCAGATATCCGAGTTACTTAAAATGTTGCACACGTATGTACATACATATATGTACCATATATTTATTGTTATTTAAAAACTAAATTGAAAAGTTTTGAGTTTCAGCGCAAGATTATTATATAGTTCGCAGATGAGCAAAATATTGTCAGAATAAATTCTTTTCCTCCCAAAGAGTTAATAAATAATTTGTATTTAGAATCCATTTCATTTAGGTACGTGAACGGAAGTCATGTTTTTATCGTTTTGACATTTACGGTGTAGTTTTAGTTCGTACTCAAGATACCAAAATGTCACGGGATTAATTATAAGAGCACATAAATTCTTTTAGCAATCATGAGCCTACGTACGATTTTATTACTAAGAATCCCAAAGGCTCACGGTTAAGTAAATATAAATGAGAAAGGACCGATAATAATACAGCTGCCTTAGGCAACCAAGTCGCGAAAGTAATCAAAGCTATTGATAACATTTCCCGAACAGGAAAGTGGAAAAGTTTCCTCAAAATTCAAACCGGAACCAAATCGTTTTCGAAAGTGGTGAAGATCTGAAACCAATGTCCCGATTATTGCCCGCAACTTCAACTTTGGATATAGCTTGCAAAGTCTAGTAAAACAATACGGGAACAATCAAATCGCGCATTAATTATTACGGTTAAAAAGGGTAATGTTCGAAGTGATTGTAATGCATAATTTAATGTGAAGACATTGGCATCTTTTGAGGTAACTAAGATTGGGATTAGTTTTAATAATTAACAATTAATTTAATATTAACAACAGGACCTTGACCCGAAGCCACATAAAAATGCTAATTCGTCTCCGGAACGTTATTAAATACAAAAATACAAAATACAAAAATGTTTTATTGATTTATAAGTTTCAATTACAATAGGTCGCAAGGGCCCCTGTACTGGGTTAGTGACCCGTGTTACTGGGTGCCCCGCTCTTCACCGAGGCGTATAATAATAAAAATGACTCTATGTGTCAGCTTGAGATAGGATTGTTGTAATTTTTGTAAATTTAATTCATGTAGAGTATTATTTGAATGGAAGAGATTGTCTCAATTCGGTTAGCTCATTTAAACAAGTTTATTTAATGGAAACAGAAATGTGAAAAATAAAGAATTACGTGTCGATATAAATAAAATAGTAATATTTTGACTGCCTCGTTGATTGTAAGCACAAATGCTAGTCAAAAGGGCACGTGTTCGATCTTGATTAATATCTACTAATACTTATGTTGCTATAGTCCTTTTTAAGTTCCTTCGTAGATATTGACAAACGTTAACGGCGACATGCGTCTGTTGTCTGCTCGTTGACCATATTGTTCCCAAACATTAAGTACACGTATATAACAAAATTAATCAAATATGTTACTAAATCAATAAAAGTCAGCATTGTGTTTTGTGGTACAGCGTACACATGTGAATTATGTTACTTATTTTGCCGAGTCGTACATTGACATACAATTTATTTCGAGCATAAATTTTTAACAACTCGAACCTCGCAACCCATCATTCTCAAAGCACAGTAAACAAGCACAAAACAAACAAAATCCGACTTCCCATACTTCGTATTACGATTGCTGCAAAGGGAATCAAAAGGCCTTCCTCACCGCCCATAATAAAAATATATTACGTGGAATTTTTTTCTGATGTTGTTTGCAGTCAACCAGTCGCTCGTTAGAAACCCTTTCTCGTCACCTGTGAAGGCCCCTCGCTAATTTGTAACTCCTTTGTCCCTGATTATAGGATCGGACAGCAACTGACGATGAAAAATTGCTTTTAGTCTGACGGTTTATTAATTACCCCGCGGGTGTTAATTTTAGACTGCTATTAATATTTTATTATGGGTGTTTGAATATCTGTATCGTTTATTTAAATGGATGGAGAATGACTCCTCCAGAAGTGGTAGAAAGTAGCGATGCATCTCAATGCAAAATATAAAAAATTCTGAGATAAATATAAAGCAATGTGCCAAATATTTAAATATTACTTACAAAATCATCAAACAAACATCATTACAAAGTCATCTAAAAAACTACTATGCTCAATACATTTTAAATACATATATCTAATTACTATT
>DWEE01003541.1:0-10409 GCA_018245755.1 Parelbella macleannani
ATTAAATTTATTATTAAAATCTACGTAACATCAAGCCTGTAATCCCCGTGAATAGGGTAGGGTAGGCAGAGGAGTGTAGTACACTCCCACGTTTCACCAGTTACGAGTACATTTACGTCCCATTGAATAGGTGGTGAGCCTATTGCGATACACCGAGCATAGATCCAGACTCTGAGTCACTACTAGAAATCCCAAATTAGGAAAATCTCATAGTACCCGGACGCCTTGCAACCAGTCGACCAATGAGGCAGTCAAGACAAATTTAACATTATGTAAATATATATTGATCGATCTAGTAATGAAGATCACGTGCGTGTACACGGCATTAGCGCCGTGAGCACGTGGCGATAATTAATCGTCAAAGACCTATTAATTCGCAGTTGATATGATACCCCCGAAGCGTAGCACCACCCGGGACTCCCGTTCCATTAATTACTAAACTAAGAGATGCTTTCTGAAGCCTCAAGGAAGATCTAAAACATGTTCCTGTAAATATTCCTTTGGCTATTGACGTTATCAACTTATCTTATTGCTTGTAAAACCCGTACAAGCGAAGCAAATTTCCTTAAAATTGTTTTAGTTCACGATCTGTGCAACGCCATTTTGCATGGTTAAATCCGTTAGTAAATCCTGGCAGTGAATTGTTTCGCCATCCATCTACGTGCCCTCGGATCATTTTTCTCGCGTCACGCGGAAAGTTTGCCGACATCCATAATGCAAGCGTTGTCGACGCGTCATCACGGCATATTGCGCAGGCCGAGAACTGTTTTCCGCCACAGCTACGAAAAAGGGTTGCAACACAGATTAATGGCGGTTT
Organism: Parelbella macleannani; assembly: GCA_018245755.1. NCBI lineage: Eukaryota > Metazoa > Arthropoda > Insecta > Lepidoptera > Hesperiidae > Parelbella > Parelbella macleannani. The sequence goes on from DWEE01003541.1 coordinate 818, forward strand.
TATTTCCTTTTCTCAAAACAAAACGCCTAACTGCTCTCTGCTCAATATGAATCCTGAAAGTCCTTTTACGAGAGCAGTAATTGTCTACGCCGTAGACGGACACGTAGGCATTACGATATATCGAAAGAAGTTATATAAAAAGCAGTATAAAAGTTATAAAACGCTTACAAGAGTGATGCGCTACATCAATATATTTTATATTTGCAAATAAACATGTGGGTAAATTTACGTAATGGTAGTAGTAAAACGCGAATATTCGACGTCGAAGCTAAATTGTGTTGGCGAGCGGGCGGTAGGTACTCATAAAAATGAGCATAATGGAACGTCTGGTTTTATTGTAACTTGTTTAATCATTGCTTTAATAAATGTTCTCATTTCTTTTTCAGAATTGTACATTTACATAATAATTATAAACAGTGAAACTGAAATTATTTTTTTGCAACACATGTAAAGCATTTTTATTCTTCGCTTCAGTTGTTTCACATATTATAACATTTTACTGACTCTTTTATTTCTATGCCCGTTTTTCTATGAGATGAATAATGTTGACGTATACATAAGTAACAACGGTATGAATAAAATGTATCCGAAGCTATTATAGTAACATTGGCGTATTACTAAAGGGAACTACTAAATGTGTGTATAGTAGCTATCCAAAACCTCGGATAAAGCGAACAACTTAAAGCAGAAATATTTTCGGAACATGAATATGACATATCGTATTATCCAAGTAGAAAAACACAAGTAGAATGTAGCCAGTAACTGTAACATTGTAGAGTTACGATCGCGGCCGCGGCGCTGCTCGACTGTGAGATATTGCCTTTTTTATGACCCACTCTACTATACTACACTTCTTGGGACAGAATAGATCACATGATGCGATAAAATATTGCCCCCGTCCTCGCACCAAATCGAATTAACCCGTCCACTTGCATGCAAAGGCGACATGAGAATAGAAATGGCGATATTGGCTCGCAACCGAACAGCTCCTATTTACCCTCCCTGTTATGCGCAAAATCAAATCGAATCAAGTTATCGGTTTGAGGATAGCAGCGAGATAACTGTTTTCAATATTTTGCATATACTTTTTTCGTCTGCAAGAAAAACAATCGAACATAAAAGTGAACAGGAGAGTCGAAACATAACAAGTAAAGGATATAAGTACTATTATATAACGCACATAATGATAACATGACAACGACAACTTTAGACATGTTTTAAATGTACGTGAGTATACGGAAGTATTACTTAAGGTCTGGCTAGGAGTTTTACAATCGTTTTACCGTTAATTATTCTAATTGTACACATTTAATAAACGTATTTGTTGAAATAATGAATTTGATTTAGGACATCAGAATAAGTGATCTCCTAAGTTAAACGAATGGCTCGAAAGACGGAATACAAGTCTACTTAAGGGCGTCTGCAAACGGTGTATCTGAGCATTTAATATTACCTAACCCAGTAATTCTTGTAATTGTACTACAATTAATACGCAAACTTGTAATTAATTTCTGCGTGATTAACGGGTATAATCCGGGTTTACTCGAGATTACGTGAGCGGCGGAGGTGAGTTATTGTGTTGCATAGCGACGCCGGGGGAGAGGGCGACTCGGGGACTCGGGGAATCCACGCGAAGACGCCGCAAGACGTACGGAGCGCGAGACTCTCTGGAGCTCCGCTGTCCTCCCCTTAAGATTCTCGCGGACGCCGCTGCCAATTAGGAGCGCAATCGCTCACGCGGCGAGGCCTCATCCCCGCGCCCCTCAGCCACCCGCCCCGCCCAAAGCACTACTCTTTGTTTCGTGACCGTCGCTTGTTCGCCAAATGAAAACGATTTTACTTTGGCATTACGAAAGGAAGCAATAAGCCAAAGTTTCAGAAACGTATTTCGTCAAACTTTTGGTTGTTGTTTGGGTTCAAAATACTCTTTGGCGGTCACGTTTCTCTTTATAGTTTTTAATTGATTTAAATACCTATCTCAAAAAATTTCTGTCAAAAAATGGTTTTAAATTCAGAGAATTATAGTTTTACAAGTAGTAAAGTAACTAATTTCTGATGGACACTATATAAATAACGTAAATATTGCATTTCTGAATGTACAGATTGAGGTAATTCTACGTCTTAAATTAAATATATAGAAGTACATATACCTGCCTTTATATGAATTTAAGAAAAAAATCACACTTCATAAACATAGGATTGAGTGTGTACTAATCTGTAAAAGTATACCTACCTACATCAAAATTTTCAATCAACTTTTGTGATAAATATGTTACAGATAGGTACGTAAAAATATCGTAGGCAGTCTGCGTTATTCTTAAGTGTGTATTGTAGTTATTTAGTCAGATACAATTATCTCTACACAGAGAAAATTCAAACACGACAGTAAAGCCTGAAACATCAATGACGACACACGGTCATCACTAATAATATTATAAGCAGAGTATTCTAAGTCTCACGCTGATTAATGTTCATTTACGAAAGTACAAGCAGCAAAAATGCCAAACTTTTAGCCGTCGTATATATAGTGTATGTCGTCGTATATATAGTATATGATATTTCTTATAAAGGGTCTTAAGTCAGTAAATTTCAATATACATGTTTTCACGCACATTTGATAAGAATATTACGCGTATCAAGACAGATATCTTAACTAGAACTAAGTAGATTTCCGTTGTTAATATACTGACGTGTTCCATAGATTGTAAGATAAATGTACAGATAGCAAAAACAGGAGTTTCTTGCTTATAAAAGTCACTTGATCATGCCAGTTTTACTTTATACGTTAGCCACTATAATAAAATTATACATACTAGTAGGTCGTATCAATTTAATCTCGCGTTTAATTCCCAAGCAATTCGGTATCTAATTAGGAATTTACTTTAACCAGGATACCGACAATATTTTCTTGTCTCGTATGATAGGCTAGGGTTTGGTCGCGATCCCGCCTAATGGAAAGCGCGGATGCGTCCTAAGATGGAGCACGCATGCCTAGGGAAAGCCAATGTAAAAGAAAAAACAATATAAATAACCAAATAAAAATCTCATTGTTATGCGAAAAAGTGTTATCATATCCGACTGCGACACACCAGAGCTATATGATTACAATATTGAAATTTTAATATCTAAGGTTCTAATGATATATTTTAAAAATTCGAGTAAAATAATATAATGTAGCTAAGGCAATAGGAAGATAAGTAATCGAACAATAAGATTACCGAATTCTATTACCCATTACCGAATTTTTATTATAATATATGTCACAAACGACTGTTAAAAATTATGCATTGTATATTAATAACTACAGTTAGTGCACATATAACAAAACATATTCATGGAATAACAGTATTGTCCTTAACACAATTTGCGGCAGAAAAACTAACGTCATAATTATACGTGACCTTAAATAAATAAACATAATATTGGTAGATATGGTACATACTATACATATATACCTATATGTTTTTTGTATCGTCTATATTAAAATTTAAAACTACAAGTAAGTCTAACACATTGGATTTACCTATTATTATCATAAGGGCTGTATGATTATCTATAGCCAGTAATATAATATATACCTACATATATAAATTGAAATAATATTAACATTAAATATGTTCTTTACGATTGTTATGTTATTGAGGGATGTTGAAAATACCATAAAACATAAAACTACGAGAAATATTCGTATTTCTTTGACATATGCCTACATTTGTTTACCTGAAGAAGGTTCAGAAGGAAGTTCTGAAGAAGGAAGAAGAACACTTCATAACCGTGTGAATATTTAAATGATGAGCTAATAAATTGAACTGAGACTTTATCAGTGGACTCAAAATTAAAACCTTATGTTTGCTTCAAAGTACAGTAAAAGACAGTAAAAGAATTATACAACATTGTGTATAAAATACAAAAAATAAATGTGTCACCTCTTTTATATTGGCTTGTATCTATTTGAAAGGAAGCTAAAGGAAGGAGTTTATGGATTTTGGTTATATCCACTTAAATAATATTAAAAACTTCTGGACAGTTATACCGAAATACAGCAGGTACATACATATAAAAATGTTACGTTATACGATTCTTAACTCTCATGCCCAGCGTGGGGATTATGGGTGAAAACCCCGCGAAAAAGCCCTATGTTCTCAACAACAACTCACATTGCTTACTGCACATGCTTGCTGAATATCCCAACAAGAAATTATAATTTTACTTTGCTTTGAATTTAACCAATTTTATGACATTTATTTATTAATAGTAGGTAATAATAATCGAGCCAGTTATCATTCTACTGTTGGAGTTTGGGTCTCCTCTCATATTGAGTGGGTCACGGCCATAGTCTACCACGCTGGCCAAGCGCGGGTTGGCTCAAACCTTGAATTTTTTTTATAAATATTTATTTAACAAATTTAAGTATAAAATAGAATTATATATACCTACAATCAAGACTTGGTCTATTGTCGGAATATCATTCGAGGTTCTTCTTCATGAGCAGTAGCTGATTGCAGCGAGGTAGCAAGGGATACTAGTATAATAGTGATTTATCTATGTTCATTTCATGTGAAGAAAATTAATATTATTAATGCAAAAGTATGTTTGTCTTTCTAATATGTTTTGACGCCAAAACTGAACTGACCTTAATGATATATGGCTAGTTAGAACCCTGGGCACAGAGAAGTCAATTTTTTTATTGACTTCTTAAAATATGAAATAGGTAAGAGACGAAAGACGATGTAGAAGTTACGTAGGTTTTCGCGTAAAAGAAGTCACTGACCATAATGTAAGAAATAATATTGTATTAAAAGCCTTTTTGATCATTTTTATATTAATTTATAACTTTTATCATCGTTATGATCAGCCTGTCTACATCCACCGCTGGACATAGGCCTCTCCAAGTGCATCCTAACATACTCATTCATTTGACAAATTTTATTTCATTTTACAGCCAATTTAGGAAGCATGGTTAAACAAAAGGGTTAGTTCACTAAAATGCATTGATGAAATGACTATAGATACGAATAACACTGTTATTAACGATGGTTAAGAAATTAACTTCAGTCAGTATTCTAATTGTATACATTATCTGTATAACTGTTATCTTTTTTACTCCAAGAGGATTGAGGCCTGGCGTACTCCACTCAGCCAGCGTGGCAGACTACCACCGCAACCACCTTCTTATTCTGAGTGGAGACCAGTGCACAACAATGAAACCGTGAAAGGGTTAAGATGAGAAATTTAATTCAACACTTAGATAAGACGATAGCCAAGTTATTACAATATAATAGATTCCCGTCTGTTCTTATTAAAATAGATACGTAAGCTTCATTGCAACAAAAATATCTAAAATAGAATATAGACAATGAAATTATTAGTAAGAGTCTTGAAACAACATAAGCGTAATCGAACTTGTAATTATACTCCCTTTATCGATCTCCCAGTCTTTGGAAGTCCACTTCTGAACACAGACTTCCTATATAATAATTAGTTTACTATACAGTAAGGCAGATTTTCATTATTTTTCATTTGAATGGTAATTTATTGAAAAATATTTAGGACACCTTAAAGCGTGAAATTGGTAAAATTAGAGACAAATGTAATTTTCACTATGCCTATATAAAATTGATTGGCAACTGTATATTTATATGAACCAAATGCAAAGCATTTCTCTGTACCAAGTTATTAAATATGCACGTCCAAAAATCAAAAGTACACCACTGCAGAACATAATTGTGCAATTTAGCGTTATATTAGCAATATTCTATATAACTGCATTGATTTGTTTAGAATTAAAAAAAGATTTGAATTAAATCTATCGATGCCACATTCTGAATTTTTAATTATAACTTCCGAACGAAACAAACCAAATGTATGGAATGCAATTCGACAAAATAATTATGCACCTGTTAGTAAACTCCAATTTGTGGTAAAATAAACGATCCATTATAAGAGTAGTAGTAGTTTAGTGGTTTAGATGTTCAGCTTTCCATTTCGGAGATCCAGGTTCGGACATGCGCTTCTAACTTAGGGTATTGGATTTTATGAACGCAATATCACACTCAAAACACCAAAAGAAGACCTGCACGTTTTAGATTTTTTCATAATTTTTTGAAAGCGTATGAATTCTGTCTACCCTCACTTGGCCAAGGTGGTAGGTAGACTTTGATCTTAATTATTGTCATTATGTTAGAAGAAAAATTACTATATCAATAATGCCTAGTCATTAGTACAAAGATTATTTTTTATTCATTAGAGAAACTAGTTTTTATTCAAATCATATAATTATGTAGGTACTATTAGTATGTGGAAGTTGTAACTGGATCCAAACATCATCCTGAGAGCCTAAGCCTGCTTCTCCTGGTCGGGTTACACTCTGCTGTATAACTAACAATATTTCTAGCAACCTTTCAATCTTGGTTTAGCGCGGTAGTCGCCGATGGGCAGTAGCGTAGAAAGTGTAAGATGTGTTCAGCGACCCACATACCAGCGTGGGGATTGTGGGCAAAAACCTCTGTTAGAAGAAATAGAATAATGATGGTGATGATCATAAGTACGAATATTATATCTTATAAATGTGCTGTCATAAAATAATACCTCAAAAGAACCAAAGACCTGCATATTATATCTCAACTTTACTTTGGATGGATCGTTGATACTTGCTAATTTAGTATGATGTGAGTTGTTTATATAGAAAGAAGCGATGTTTACTTTACGCTCAGACGCTACGGCTACCGTAGAGACTACGCTTTTCAGATCGTAGCATGAAGAGCGACGCATGAATAGCATGTAGATGTCTGATCTAGGATCAATTATGATTAACAATTCTATAAAAATGAGAAATCACACATCAAACAAATTGTTCGACAACTACCTACCTATTATAGTATTTGGATCGGTACTATAACAATATAATAAACGTGGCTCAGATAGATTTTAAATACTGTTACCAAGTTCTTTAACATAACATAACATAATTAAATAAAATAACAATAAAATTAATACTGTTTCTATCGGTTTAAATTCCGCTTCATTATCCTTTCAACTCAAATATTGTTGACTATACTCGTACAACCACGAGAACGCTACGAGGCTATCAGCTGACTTAGAGTAAACAAATAAACGGGGATGTACTTACGTTGTAAATTCATAGCCGGAGGAAATATGTGATGATTTCTCATGGCAGCGTCCTGGGGGCGCGCGCACTGCGGTGGCGGCGGCTGATATCGCATACCCTGGTAACGGTAAGCCGCCTGTGACATCTGCCCGCACGACGCCAGCTCGCCCCATGATAGCTCACCACCACCGGAGCCCAGACAGCCACCATCGAACCCACCTCCGGCGCCACTCAAGTAACCGTACTCCATGACCCTATCTATCCTACCTTTAGCTATCTAACCAAGTTACTTCCTGTCATGTGCTCGAACCTGTTCGTTAATAGTTTAAAAAAACGAAAATCTCGCGGAGGCAGCGCCGCGCCACGCAGGGCGCGTGCGTCTCGTACCGGAGACCGCCGCGCGAGGGCTCACAACCGCATAATTAGATGAGCCGCGAGTATATCGAATTATGCCGATTACAGACGGTATCGGATAGCTGCGATAGTTTTTGCCAGCGTGGAGGACCGCGCGCTCGCCCCACTTGAAATCGAATGATAAGCCTAATTCAATAAGGGCGAGCTTCGAGGACGGGGCGGGGCGCGCACCCCCGAGGCCAGACCAATGGCCGCGCCGGCCGGCTGCGCCGCGCCGTGCTATTGGCCGTCCGCGCACCCCCTCCCTGCTCCCGCCCGAGGGTGCGTGTCACGACACTTGTCTACTTTTCTTTTCGCCGACAGTTCCTTTGTCATTGAGGAAAATAAAAAAGTTGTAATTAACGATCCAGGTACGTACTACTTAACGAATGGCCGCTGATATTTAATTGGAGTTACCTTTGCACTTTAATTGCATCTTAGTTCCGTTTTTGTTTAAATCGGACTCAAAACTTATAATTATTATTTCAAAATCATATTATTAAAGAGATCGCTTACAACAGTCAATGATATTAAACTTTATCATATGTGCTTTTTAATTGTTCACATAAAGTTTTGACTTGTTTGTTAAATTGACGTAAGGAAGCACGTACAAAAGTTCTGGCAAAACTTTCGTTTTTGAACATCATTTTGCAAATATCATTGACCTGTTCAATCTTCTAAATATGATATCGAACTTTCACAAATCGCGGTTGTAACTGAACAAACAAATATTAATAAACCGTGAAGTGAACCGTTTCGAAGTTAAACCACAATGAAAATAACGGTTAAAATGTACGGAGAGCGTGAGAAAATGAGCCGTATAATATTCACAATACTGGAACGAGGCGCGGTCCCGCGGGACGCCGCGCATCGGGACGTCGCGACGTGCGACTTCTCTCGCTTATTTATTACTCATAACACCTAATTTAATTAAGTTACATTAAGATTTGATTTTTATTAATAGATATATGTATCTAGCTATATATCTAGACATATTTTGCCGTAGACATTAGGTAGGTACGCAATTATTAGTATCTTTATACACAATACATTTCTATAAATAGATATATATGTAGATATTTTTGTTTTCATTACTGGTAGGATTATTTGAATTAAAAACAGTGTTACATAGAGTAGGTAGCAATACCTAAGTTCTTTAACAGGTATTCAAAACATTTTTAAACTCGCGAATGCCCATGACTCGAATCCTATATAAACAATTTTCATTCTACAAAATGTGCTATGAAAAACATAATTAAAATGGCTTGCTATTTCAATCATACATAAGCAGCCTCTAATAACCTATAATATATAAAATGAAGAAGCTGGTACTGATTTATCACTGTGGTGGTTTTTGATATTCTGGTAGAATATAAAGTGTTAAAAATATGTTTGAAAACTGATTTGTTCGTGAGAAGCAACACATATAGGATATGATTTTCACAACGGAGCCCGAGCGCGCGGCTCCCCCGGGAGCTGGCGCGCGGCCGCGTGCACTGCAACGCTCCCAACGTTCGTGCGACTCCCGCGACGTTATTTATTATTAATATATTTAATACACTATAAATTTCCTTTTTTTATTTGCAGTGGCTTCCCCAATCCTTTAATTGATGAAGCACGTTAGAAAATATGCTGTAAATTGAGTATACCTACCTACTAATTTTATTGTTATCATATGTAGGTACTTATTACACATCGAAAATCGGAGATACGGGCAAGACATTTGAATCCCACATCAATAGAGTCGAAGGCTGAAATGTAAAATATCTGCCATACCTTTAATAGGATTAAGGATATTTATTTAAGTTATTGAATGGTTTCATCGTGCCGTAAAAAAGAATAATTGAATTATGTATAGACAATTTATCCGAATGTTGATGGATGCATGTACAGAGAGAGACCAAGACGTGCCTGCTTACCTTGACCAAATAAGTCAAACACTGGGTAGATTAAAAAGCAGCGTACGTGTATGAAGACAATGATAAATGAATAACAAGAAAGTTAGATCTGTAGGATAGAGATATTTGGCACTCGATGCCCTCTGCCTCCCCTGTAAGGGACTCGGTGTGAACTATATGTACCTATGTGTAG
>DWEE01003542.1:0-10409 GCA_018245755.1 Parelbella macleannani
AGATAACATAAGTAATCAACAAAAATATATTTCCTATAGAACAATTAAATAATAAGTAATCAACGAACAATAACAGAAACGAGAAAACTTGCATATTTTGGAATTGTCAAAGAAAAATTCTCTAAAGCGTTTGAAATGTGTCAACCCGCAATCACCCAGCGTGGCATTTTATAGCCTTAACCCTCTCATGATCTCTCACACCGGTGTCCAACAGTGGAGCTATACAAGGGTTAAAAAAAACCACCAAAGATGTAAACCAACAGGGCGCGCTACAGTCCGTTCGGCAGTACAAGACACCAGGTGCTTCATAAAGACGTTTTTCTTGTCTCTAGACCGCCGCAGCCAACGTGACATTTATTATTAGTGATGGGAATAGATATTGAATGTATCGATAGAAATATTTCTTAATTGATTCTTATTGTAATTACTAATTGATTTAATTATAATTACTATTCAAAATAACATTGCAAGGCGCAGTTATATTTTTCAAATACTCGAGTATAGCTAACGTTTTTAATAAGTAATGCCTCAGAAAAACTTAGTTGCAATAACAAAAGTTATCATTATTATTACTATATGTGAAGAATATAATGTATTTGTAATAATTTTTTGTAATTAATTGTATTGATAATAATTATTTTCTTTAAACAAAGATCGATATTTTATAGACTAATTTTACTAACATACTCAACCACGAAATCAAATTATTCTATTAAGCTACATAAACACACATTAATCACTCTGAGCTTCTAATGTCGTAAAATTAGCTTTTGAATAAAACAAAGGAACAATAAAGAGGTGTTCGATAACGGGTTATATTTTCAGCTTTATGACAAACCAATAGAAGTGTTCACCAGATGTTGATTGGTCCCCGTCGACTCTGGATATTTGCAACATACGAGGAATGGCCAATGCGTTGCTACTCCGCCAGTTGATGAAAAGCTACTATGATCACGATGTTGATGTTTAATACATATTATAGCACATTAGTTCTACAATCATTAATTCCACATGCATACATATCTTCATGCCCGGTCCTTTACGGGGTTAGACAGAGAGGACGGAGTCCCAAATATCTCTATCTGTCTCAGATCTGTCGTGTTTTTCCACATTCCACATTTTCCTCATACATGCACGCCGGTTTCAGTATTAGTTCTACCCCATTAATAAACATACCTCACTTATTTTGACACGTCATATCGCAGAAACATTTGTATTGTTACAATCGCAAGCGCGATAGCACGAGAGCTGTATAAAAAAAAACTGGAACAAACCGGCTCAAAACCGGTTCTGTCCGGTTCATTTCACAAAACACAAGGTAATAACTGAAATGTTTTACATTCCCGACACTCGCCGGCGTGACAGCGAGCACGTAGGGCGTATAGCACGCGACAACGGCCCGGATAAGGGTGGGCAGAACAAAGGGAAAGTTTATTTTTTACACGGCAGCTACTCGATTAGATAAAAAAGCACTATTAACGTAATAGTGACCATCTGTTATATTTAGATAATGTAAGATTTTTGCAATGTTAGTATGTTCGTACGCGCAGACGTGTTTTATCTGCTGTCTAATTATGTTAATGTGCGAGAGAATTTTTTTCCCCCATTTAAGAATTTCGCGCACACGAAGGAGCGTAAGATTTGGCATAGACAAAGTTTTCATAGAGGTGGAGTGCAGGAGTGGACGAGTCCATGTTAAAATGTGTTTTTAAATATTGTACGTTAAGAGTAAAATAAATTGAACTAAATATCAATTACTTAATAAAAAATTGATACTGTCCTAGTTCGATTAGTTAGTTATAGCCTGTGGATAAACAGAAAACGAAAAAGATTTATAGAAGTATACTCATTATCATAGGATCCAAAACAACCTTCAAACTTGAAAATGTAAGAAATCAGGGTAGAATTTCGACTAGTCCTCAGCCACTAGTGCATATTATAAGTTAGCGTACATCAGTCAGTGACCATCTTTCAACATTCTATTTTTGTTGCTAATCAATCATGCTTACATTAATTGACTTTAGATTTAAATTTTTTTGACTATTTGTTAGACAGACACTGATATACACATTTAGAACTGACCTTGAATAGACATTTCTTATTGGTTAAAAATTTCCGTGGGCTATTATAACCAGTAAAAATTAGCTAGCTGCAAGCTGCCTCCTTTTTAAATAGACACGACCGAATTCTATCTTTCATAATCGTTTGATGAAGCAATATATCATAGAAATACCATTCACTTTTCAAATATCGTACATTCAAAGTTTGTATAAATCGACCATAAATTATTTTAACAGCAAACCCATAAAACAAAAATACACATTTCAAAAGCCCAATAAAGCGATTTATCGAGCCGCTATACATGAAACGTTTGTTAAACATGTTTTTTCACATACAAAACGTATTAGCCCGAATGACTCTGGTAATTTTATATTTTTTTCAGAAGTGACAACCCTATAATCAAAACTACACAAATGAGACACAGCCACGCTAAACGGTAATACCGTTATCGAAATTTTCCACTTCGACAATAGTTTTATTGTTTGTACTACGGTTATAATGATAACAATATTACGAAAAAAAAATAATCCATAATAATATTTATAAGGTTTCATTTTATTGTAACTCTAAAGCTCGAATGTTTTCTCATTAAGTTTTTCACTTTTATTCTTCCTTTTCATTAGTAAAGGCCTAATAGTGAGATTTTTGCTCTACCATTAATAAACAAATATAACAACAAAATCAGTGGCAACAAGCCGTCACACTCAGTCAAATTCATATCTCTATCAACTAACCATTTATCATTCAAACGGGAATCAAAGTCTGAACCAGTCGCGTGTTGCAAAACTTCAAGAATTAATTGTTGAACTATTTTTATTTTACGAGTTTTAATTGGAATTAATTTGGAGAAATATATTCGTAGTTTACGTGGCATTAAAATAGCCTTCAAAGAAGCGGACTAGAAAAATAATAGGTCCGAACGAAGCGTTAAATTCACATTGAATACAAACGCCAGCAGTCAGTTTGGTGGAGTAGGCCAAACGGTAGGACGCGATAAGCTTTGCAGCTAGTCAGCAAGTCTATCTTTATCAATAGGCCATGTCTATAATTGCTATTGGAATTAGAAAGTTACTTAAGGTAATTACAATAGAGTTACCTATCTGTATTCCTATTGCTGTAGTCCAATACATACCTGTAAGCAAAAGAATTTTCATTAATATGGTTATACTATACATACGTACATATGTGTATTATTCAGTTAAAATAAAAATTAAAAAAAATTTCAACAGATAAAAAAAAATATTTCATTAAGTCTTCTACGCGCGCTAGAGAACATTTTTTTAACAACTCTGAAGTGTGCAGTTTTCATGATATTTTCTTCACCGTTACGGCAAGTGACATTTAAAAAGAATATCGGAGGTATTAATGAGGGATGTTCCTGTTAAAGACTCTTAAAAATGACAACTTTTGCAGGATCTAAGTAGTGTTTGGCACATTTAAAAATCTAATGAAAGACTTTCTTCGTCCAACACTTAAATTAATCGAGATAAATGGAACATCGTGAAACATAAAACTTTCTCGAACGTTCCAACCGCCGCGCTCGCCCTCGGCCAATTGCTTATCTCTGCAACACTGGGTCCTCCAGCGACCAGCTGAAAGTTGGCCAGCATATGGAATTCCTTGAATGCCTCGTTTCCAAGTATTCTGCTTCAACTTTTGTCAATTTCACATTCAAAATTTTCATTTCATTATTATTATATGATCAAGCCATGTCCCCTACGGGGTAAGCAGAGGGCACGGAGTGCCAGATATATTTATCCTTACAGAATCGATATGCTTGTTTCACATTCATAACACATGCATGTCGGTTTTCGAGATAAATATACATACATATGTAGATATCATCATAAAGTATTTATTATCACAAGTATTCTATTTCAAATATAATTAAAAACCCATCTTGAGGCAATAGGCTCACCACCTATTCCATGGAATGTAACTTGTAAAACGTGAGAGTGTTATACACTCAGAGGACTGTATTACACTCCCTAGGCAGAGGTCTACCCCTTCGGGGGTTACAGGCGTGAAATTACGATTTTTTCGAGGTCAAACGAAAACTAGGTTAAAGTTTCAGCAGAAATCAATCAAAGTACCTAAGAAATAATTTTGAACCTCTGTGAAAAATAATATGTGGAAATATGTTGTCTAAGAAATTACACCATTATTATTCTAATTTTACTAACATGTCAACTGCATTCAATTCTCATAAACTTTATGCATTACAATCAATTGGAAAACGACCGTAGAGTAATATCGTATAAATATATGACAGACACGCTTCTAGCTCGTTCTAAATCCAAGAGCTTAGCGTTGTCCCAGAACGCACAAACAAAAGCGAGCAAAGGTTGCCAGAAGCCACACATATTGTTCAACCTTACTCGAGGACGTTTAAAGGGCACTCTTTAAAAAACCGTGCCGCACATCCCAGTGAGCAGATTGTGAATATTTTTTTCGAGGGGGACTAAAACGGAGGGGGTTGTATCGAGCCTTTTTTGAATATCAAAGAGTTCGTGTACCGGCGTATCTTGAACGTTGCGTCATTACCATACAACTTCTTGCTTTCATCGCGTGTTTCTAGAACTATCGTAAACATGTTCAGTCTCAGCGACGGTAGTCAGTTTGCTAACATCTTCATTATCGCGGCCGAGATTTAAACGTGCATTAGCTCCGCTGTTTTTGCGTCGCACTGAGAACAGTTTTTCAAGTTAATTGCATTTTAAATGAGAAGCAATTACACGGTTTGCTGGTCTAATATGCGATACAATTTGAACGCTCAGCCGCAGTTGGTTTGGGATATATTAAGAGAAAATAAATTGACCCTAAATAAATTACATTACTACTGCGATAGGATACCGCTAACACAACATGTCTCGAATGATTGGAATACTTTTGCGTTTTGTACAAATATATAAAGAAAACAGGGAAAACGGATATGAGCACTGGATATTGTTTCAGTGAACTGAGGATAGGTAAGAATATATATATTTCCGATATCGATTTTAATACAAGCGTTTAACGGGATTTGTGGTTTCTGGCGAAATACAACTATATCGTCAAACGCTCGGCGGTTCGATTAGACTGCGGCGGCAACAAGTGCGTTCAAATGCAATGACGAGTCAAACGCTTTAGTAAAATATATTCTAAATTTATTGTCGGATCTTACAACTTGCAGGTAACTCATTAGCATATACCTTCCTCCTTAAAGATGTGATTAAAGTTATTCTTTTGCGCTTTTGTGAACAAAGCTGCGACATTTCGACACTGCTTTCCTTCGTCACCTTCACCTTTTTTATCTCTTTGTGCTTTGTCTTTGGATACTTTGTCTTCGCAAACATCTTCATTATCGGTGCCAAGAGATTGAATATCATGTTTTGAACTGAGTATAAAATGTAAGGCAACCCATTTACAGTTCCTCAGCCTCCATATCAACTCTCAGAATCATGGTTGTCTCGTTGATCGTGTGGTTGCAAGCGAGATTGCCGATTGAGAGGCTTTGGGCTCGAATACCAGGTCGGGTACTATTGGATATTTAAATTTAGATTTTCTAATACTGGCTGTGGGTCCGAATCTGTGAGCGGTACGCTCACCAACTAATCCATGGTGGGACCCAAACGTAACTGGTGAAACGTAAAAGTGTACTACACTCCTCTGCCTATTCCTTTGAGGATTACAGGCGAGATCTTATGTTACCAGCATAGTCTGTGACATCGATGCACTGCAAGAACATTATGAAGTCAGGTCAGGAGGAAAGTTGCCTCACAATATTTCTCTTCACAGTCATAGCGAGTGACAGTTAATATCTAAAACGCACATAACTTGGTAAAGTTATACGTTCCGAGAAGATATGAACCTCCGTCTGGAGACGGATATATATACATGTCTGAACTACTCCTGTTGCTGCATAATATATATAATACGAAGACAACATATACACATAGACACACAAGACAATCAAAGATTAAACGGTTTTATCTCACCACCTATTCACAATTAACTCCGAATAGAAAGATAAGAAAAGAATTTCCAAATATAGAAAGAAAAATAGTTTATTCATAGTAAGTACAGGTAACATATAAATAAAGTTTATGTATTCAACGTAATCACTTTGAAACTGGTCCTGGTCAGCACAGAGCTAATTGTTAAAGAACAACCAGGGCTGGTCTTCCGCAAGGACCGTTGTTGACGTTGTGGCAAGCGATAGGCGATAAGAATACAATGATAATGACAGAAATAATGAAAACAGTGACGAATAATAAATAGTAGTAAAAGAGTAATAAGAAAAATAAAACGATAAAATAATAATGACACAAATAATGAAGAAAATGACTGATACTAATTAACTAGTAATAAAAGAGGTAATAATAAAAATATGAAGAGAGTGATAAATGTGGAAGAAATAGTGCAGTATTGAAAGGATAGAGGGATTTGGCACTCGGTGGTGTTTGTCTACTCCGTAACGGACCTGGTGTGAAGATATGTATTAATGTATAATAAAAGAAACAATAGAAATAGAATTATCTACGACACACAATGATAATAATACATCACAACGATCTGCCAAATAGACTATCTATTAGACAAAATGAAGTGTTGATTCAAGATATTAAACAACATTTTAGAGCAAAAGCAGAATAACTAGAAAATTGACCACGTGAGCGTGTGAAGTCAGCGAGGTATCAACTCGATGCATGTAAAGTGTCACTCGAATCGTGCTATCGACACGTTCGAGCTGCGATAACGTCGATAGCGCTAGAAACACGCGTTTATCTTTCATTCATTCAGTCAGTCAGTCATTTCAATCTACGGTGAGCTGTTTCCAATTAACTGGCCGTTAAACCACCGGCTTTGGATAGGGCACAGCTCGCCGATTGGCACTCGTGGATCGGAAACGATATTTCTGTGGTTGACCGATGTAATGCTTAAATGGATATGCAGCGGACGAGCTGTCAACAGATGTTTACTAACAATAATCGTGTCATATCAAGCTTAGTACATTGGATTTTTTATATTACAGTACAGTCATTAGGCTATACACTGACCACAATGTCTGACCACTCTAGTCTTAAGACGAGATCAGACACAATTGCAATTTTATTGCTGAGGCCTGAACTAGTACCCTTCATGACACCCTTACACGCTTTCTCGTATTCTCGAACACTGCTGATTAGTGGCAGAGAAATGGACGGTGGCGATAGTTACGCAGGCATTTCTCAATAGATGATTGTACTACCTTATAAACTGACCGTTACGGTGAAATTCGACGACTTTGAAAACGCAAATCAAAATCTACGAGCCTTGAAGAATTTACGACACGTGACGTGCCCGCAATGGTAAACTAATATCGAAACAGCAACTGTCCTGCACTGCGGCGATATCACTATTGTATTTCGTCGATGATATTGAAAATAGAAGGACAGTGTAAAAACAATTGACAAATCTCCATACGGCTATTACATGAGACAGTTTTAGAATTTAATATATACAAGATATGTAACATAAATATCAAACCGCAGAGGAGAATGGCGTAGGCATAAAGTTTCGAAAAGATTCAGAATTGCAGTCCCAAATCCTAGCTTAGTAGCGCACGGAAGTTTTCGAACAGTCATAAATATTACTGTTAGGGCTGCCACTTCCGGGAAAATATCGTGAAATACAAGGTAATTATTTCTACAATATTATGTCTGTCTCGTTCTACGAGCGATTGTCTCGTTGGTCGGGTGGTTGAAAGCGCGAGTGTTTTCAAGAGATCCTGGGTTCGATCGACGGGTCGAGCAAAGTATTATTTTATTATTATTTATTATTTTATTATTATTTTATTTCATCTATCTCCATTTGTTCAAATATGACATATTATTTTACAAGGGATTTGGCTGTACCCTGACCTTGCCTTTCATCAGTAGCTGTATTGAAAGACATTTCTATAATTTTAAGACGAAACTCCTTATTCCAAAACCAGACATAAGATCACAGTGGCCATTGCAGAAACATGTCAGGTTGGTTAGAAGAGAGATATGTGGCACTTGGCGTTCTATACGTACCTACCCCGTAACGGACCTCATCTCATGATGCAATAGTAATAAAATTCATCATTATCATCACCAGTCTTATCACATCCACTGCTGGACATAGAACTCTCCAATAACGCGCCAAACGCTCGATCGTCAATATATAACTTAATTATTGTAATAATCAAATTATATGTCAACATTTTATACACAACCCTGCACACATAACAAAACCCCCATGGAGCATATTTTCGTATATTTATTTCCGAAGTTTCTGTTCGTTCGGGCGCACTACATAACATAGCGCCGGGTACGACGTACGGGTAGGTATCGGTAGTATCGCGTGACGGGTAGCGCTTACGACCGGTAGCGGTAAATTCGTCGGGTGCTTTAGGTTAAGTGAGTAGCGACTGCTAAACGATTCTTTGTAATCGCAATAATTTCGTGTTTTACTGTGCTCAGTATAAGTTTATCGAAACTTGACAGATACCTCTATCGAATCGACTTTACCGTCTCGTGGCCTTTTGGTGACATCACGTATGAATATATGTAAGACCCGAGCATTTATTATCATTTCAACTTCGATAATACATCTTTCGTCAAACATCTCGTACTTTGAGAATTTCTCCATCTACCAATTTCTCATTCATCTACTTCCTTAAGTCTTTCCAATGGAGGATATACCTTTACATTTCTTTTCCTCCTCTAATTTAGTCTCGACGATAAAAATTTAAGCAACTATCGTACACACACACTACATAAATACTAAGAAGCGTCTGATCACATCTGGAACGTAATACGTATCGGAGAATATGGGTCGGGGCCGTGCAGAAATTTATAAAAAGTCGGAGATGGATGATGCGCGCGTGTGCACCTATGTGTGCTTGGACGTGTATACATGTAGGTGTGTATGTTTGTGTGTTTATGTGCGTGTATATGTGTGTGTATGTGGGTGCGTGTGTACGCGTGTGTGTGTAGTTAATACGTGATTGATTGATGCGGTTAGAACATTGGAAGTGTGTCAAGGTTGCGAATATATCCTCAACCCCGCTACGCTCTCAAAAGATTTACCTACCCTTATAGTCTCTCTCTGTCTACTCATAAGGGACATGGCGTGAATATATGTAAAACTACAAGTTTGTGTGATTCATAACGGTACATTTCACTCAAGTGATATATTGTGTTCTTGCCAATCTCATTATCATCAATATCATCAATTTTAACCCCTTTTACTGTTCCACCGTTAGTTATACTTTCCACCGTTAGACGCGCTGAACGAAACTTCACTGAACTTAGCTAAAGATTAAAATACATACTTAACTGCCATACTGACTTACTCGTTATATCATTTATAAATCGCTAGCACCACAATCATGCCGTGCTATATGGTTTAATATAAATGTATGTAGGTATGTATATAGTCATAAACATTAAAAAGGAATGTAATATTGAAAAGTATAGGGTAACTACACCAATTAAAGAATGGTCGTAGACTATTATTATTAATCACCCCGGCGATTACACTGGTTGTTTTGAAAATAAACATGAAATAACAGTTAATTTTTCATTAACAAATTGAACTTATCCGCTTTATTGTTCCGAATGTTAAAACGGGGTTACCGCATCGCGTGTATTTTCACCGCAGAGCTGATTATGATATGCAAGATTTTATAGTAAGTTATATTCAATCATGTAACGGTAAACCTTTTACAGAAGACAGAGAGCAGGGAAGAGTAGAGAAGGGAACGATAGAGAACGGAAGGGAAGGGAAGGATTGAGAAGGGAAGGGAAAGAAAGGGAAAGGATAAGGACAGGAATCACATATTAATACATAAAAATAAAATAAACGTTATCTCCACAGCTGATCAAAATATACCAAGAAAAATTAATTAATTACCTGATGATGACACCACCACTGAACGGTGTGAGGAGCGACAGGCGAAATACATATAAATACACTCGCACAAAAGAGAAATCGGTCGCGTTTATTTGCATAATGACCGGTTTAATGTTCGAATGATTAATGGTTTTTATTACAAATATTTGTTTTTTCTGTTTAACCTTTTTTGCATGCGTACTCTTGTTTCTTTGGTCGGTTTGAGGGACGGTGGAGGTGGAAGAGGGAGACGAGTGAGGGGAGGTTTGACCAACCTCCTGGAAAGGGTTTTATATCTATTAGAGATTTAGATGTGATTATTGATCGGAGAAGATAGGAACCGAGTCTATCAATATAATTTTGGTTTCAAGGTCTTCTTCTCGGTCTCTTCAGACAAAAACTTCAAAACGGTCTTTTCAGAGAAAAACTTCAGGACCGTAGATACATTTTGTAAATTTATTGCGAGA
>DWEE01003543.1:0-10408 GCA_018245755.1 Parelbella macleannani
CTCGATTTACATTTTCTTGTAAATGTCTGTTTCAATTGTTGTATTTTATATAAACAATTTTCTTATTGGAACGAATAATTATGTTCATTGTTTAATGTTAACGACTTTTAAAGTTTTGAGGCATATTAGAATTAGATAGAACTCTACGCTAAGGTTTTTTATTGCGAAAAAAGTGGGAAATAAGCAGGCAACGTACAACCGTTCGTAAATTTTAAAGAGCACTGAAGGAATAAAGGTTTTTAGACGATAACATAGTACTATTGTACATATAAACGTATTATCTATACAGTCTGTTTTATACATATATTAGTATTTTACATTAGGTAGTTAAGATATATTAACTTAGTATAAGTCAATATCAATCCGATTCGAAGATAGTAATAGATACTTTGCCATGGTGATGGACCTTTAACCACACCCGTCAAACTAAGCCGTAAAATATTTTGACAATAATTTCGCGATAGAAATGATAATAGCGCAAACGCCAATCACTTGTCCTCCTTTAGTTTTACCTGTATATGGATATCGTCTGAAATTTGGAGTAATCAACTATGTACTTACTAGTCAACAATTAAGGCATATAAAAAAGAAGTTGCATAGGAACAAACGCAAACAATACATTATATAAAAGATAATAGACATTTGATCTTATTCGATTATATATAGAAACGTTTGACTGATATAATTATGTAGGTTTATATAATTTGTTTTTTAACGCTATTCACATTTTCGTTCTTTTTTTTTTCGAAATACGATTTTAATTTCGTTTCATTTAGCAGCCGAATCTTTCTTCAATATTATTTATATTCCTAATAAACGTAGACAAAATGGCAATAATTGGTCTGCAAATACATAACGGCAAACAATATATGAAAAATTTTCTTTGTCTACAGGCAGAATTAGTAGCAGTGGAAGGAAAGGAGATTGAAACGCATTACGTGCTCGCTCGGGAGAAGATTCGCAGATGGAACTCCACTTCTAAGTGCTATCTTCTCGTTGAAAATCTACCAACACCACTTCAGGTACAGAACGGATCTTATATCTAAAAGAAAACAATTACATTTGAACTAAAACATTGGCGTTCTTTGCCTACTCCGTAGGTCCAGCCTCGGGGCTTATTGCGGTGATACGATACTAATAAATTCGATTGAATTTCAAAATTCGTCTTGACTAAGAGACTTTACAAGCTTTACTGCCATTATAAGAAAATTTTGTTACATCAATCTATAGATAAATATTGATGTGATCTAATTAAAGATAGTACATACATATGTATTATGTTACTTTTACTTTCCTATAATTGAATTAAAACAAAAATCCTTTCGGAACAATTCATTATAGATATACCTTTTGGATAGTTAATGATTTTAACTGATGAACCAGCAATTGTGCCTGTTCTGTAATTATATACATACATAAGTACATATGTGTTATATTAACTGTCGTGTTGTATTAGCTCTCCGATTACCTTTAAACGAGTTCTTGCTCAATTTGGGATGAGACAGTTGCATGTGACATAATACTGTGTGACTGTCCCAAACAACTTAGAAATGTAAATCATTGTTATAGGCTGGTGGCATAGCAAGCGCAAGTGTGTGGTCGTCGTGCGGGTGCCGCCAACGGCTGCTGGTTGCAGTGACGAGTGGAGGTCGCGCTGTCCACTGGGCTGCTGTGCCCGCCCCCAATCCCGCGAACGACAGCGACTTGTGCCGGTTCAACTACACGTGAGTATTTACAAATTGTGTCAATGGTTGAGCCGAAAAATATAAATTGAATTTATAAGGATCTATCTACCTAGAAACATAAAGTGAAAGGTCACATAGTCAAGAGAGCTGCTGAAACACTCCTAGTAAGAGGGTGCTTTCAAATAAAAGAATATTTTAAAACTGAGCTTTATTAACTAATAGGTATAAATTAAAATGAGTAAATGTATCTAAGCAAATGAGGTAGGCTAGAAAAATAATTCCGGGCCGTGGGTATTTTGTGGAATAATAAACCGTGGAATTCTACATAACGTGGTATAAAAAGTATGAAGTCTGCCAATCCGTACTTAGCGAGCATGACAACATTAACTGTTATTATTCTGAAAATATATGCCCTATTAGAACTACATAAGAGTTGACAAAAGGCAAAGCACACTAGATCATAGAAAAATGTCAGAACATTTTAATATCTAAATGCTAATATTACGGAATTTTGACACATAAGAAATACAATTAACTTCTAAAATTGAAATCAAATCAATAAAAGGGATCAAATTAAAATCAATCGCTAGATGTCCGGGATTACTTACATTTTAACTTTATTATTACAAGTAAAAGACGAGAAATTATGGAGGGGATGCAGATGATGAATAAGTAGGCTTTTTCGAGCGGGAAATAACATAACAAAGGTTTGACGAACGAGTCTCGAGAGTCGTTCCCGGAGCGCTTTAATTTTACCGTTCGTTTCTCCTTGAAATTCAGGATTAGGGATGAGTACCAACAAAGGATCTATTTTGTGCCTGGCATAAGCGTACTATATTCTTAAGGGTGTTGAAACAGGGCATGCCAAGTCATATAATGTTATGCTCTCACTACTCATATACGTGGAAGAGGGATATTTTAGAAAGGGCTAAACTTCTGCCTATGACTAAAGATACTATTCAGAAGTTTGTTAGATAGCTAAACAAGAGAATACAATCTTGGGATTGCATTACTTTTTACATTCTTTGTATACTTAAGTCGGAACGTAAACTACGCTGTTTCTAATACCGAACCTTTTTTAAGGACTTTTCCAGTCAATGGGGTACCTTTTTTCTGGGTATTTTCCTATTGTCCTAAGAGACATGTTTGTCCAAAATATATTGTATTCAGTAGACTTCCGCTTTTATGAGGTATATTACGGACACAGATGAAATATCGAAAGAATTGTCAATTTTATTATACTTACTTATAATTATCGCAGTAACAATTTATTAAAATAATTAAGCGTATGACAGTTCATTATAATATATAACCTCTACATGAAAATACGTCTCGCCTGTAATCCCCGAAGAGGTAAGCAGAGGAGTATAACACACTCCCACGTTTTACCAGTTACGTTTACGTCCCACTATCGAATAGGTGGTGAGCCTATTAGGTATTATTCAAACAAAAAACCCACTCTTCGTATTCTCTAGGAAAACCGCATTTAAGACGACATAATTCATAAGTGAAGCTTACCCAGGAGGCCTCTTTATCACCGTCGTCTGACCCGGATATAAATTATTAGCGGAATATTTTTACCCGTCTTTATACCAGGTTTTTTAAAAAGATATATTTTATAAATAGAATTAGTTTTTATATAATTGTACGGAATCTATTAGACAAATGAAAGCGTATGGCCACATTGACCGTTTACAGTTGAACTTTCAAAAAACTTTGTTTTACAATTATACTCACAAATGAAACAAAAATATTATAGCCACCATTAAAAATAAAATTTCTGATAAAACGCAAAAATATCTTCAAAGTTCTCGATGATGTGACGCATAACTGTAACATATCTGCAAACCGCATCGCGAAACGTCAAACGCAAAAAATGTCAAATACAAAACCGTTTCAAAACATCTAAATTCAAACATTTTCGACGTCCATCGTATACCGTGTTCAGTTTTGTATGTTTCCATACCTACAAAACTTGTTTTAGACGGTCAGTTCACAAAATCATATAGCCATGAATTTTCAGAAAATCAGTAACTATTTCTAGGATATAGTTTTTAGAGAACTTAACCTGTTTGAAAATACGGGAGAAGTATTTTTGTGGTTACTGACACGTGTAATATATTAGTTGAAATTTGGGACTGTGTGTATATATTTAAAAAAAAAGATAAATATCACTTGCTATTGGCCAGTGTGACAGACTATATCTATCCCTGGCCCTAAAAATATAATGATAAAAGAGTCGGCAAAAATTATCACATATACAAGACAACTTATTTGTGTTTTATATGAAAAATATTTCGGTATAATTATATTAAGAGTTATTGTAATTTTTATATTGCCAAGTCGCATACGCATTTGTGCGAAAAAGATTTATTATTTTCAAAGCAGTTTTTTTTTTTCTATTTTCAATACCTCTATTATTGAAGATTAACCCGCAATTTTTATATCTTAATGCTACTTTAAACTTAAGCGTCAAGTCTAATCATATTTATTGACATACTTGTACCCATAACTACAAAGATTCAGCGCTTTACAAAGCTATTAAACAAATTCAAAATGCAACCCTTGTACAACACTAAATACATAGTTTGGCTCCCAAATATCCGTTTATGAGACCATTAAGCAACTATTGGTTTAAACTGGGAAAGTAATTTAAGTTAAACAGACGTCTATGGGCGGGCTCGTTCTGTAATGGAGAAACTTTGAAGGCTCAATGGATTATTGAATATGGTTCGCTTTTATATTAGAGTAAGCAATTTATTTAACTATAAATAATAATAATTTTATGCATAGAATATACATATAACAATAAAGACTCTACATCGATTTGGTTATGAGACAGTCAGAAATGTTCTAAATTGGTGTACCCGTGTAGAGTAACGAATCTGGATGAAGCGTTTCAGGTCAATAAAGACAGAGACACAGATTTGATGCTCGGAGATACCTACCTTCCCCGTAAAGGAACTGGCATGACGATAGCATAAAAATCACAATGACGTCGATTCGACTTGTGCTTAACAAGTTTATCGACTTTAATCGTGCACGTTAAACATTGAATTTCATAAACATAGATTTAAGACATCGTTCAAGGACGGTTCCACATCCGCACGGATAGCCTTCTCCGATGCAGTTTACGCGCAGCTTTCCATTCAACTAACAGCGTGCAAACGTTACAAAGAGCGCTCTTTGGAGGTATTTTCTGAGTGATTTAAAATCGTATTCTTAGTACGTAGCTATAGAAGATACTTTATACTACACAAACATATTATGGGACGTATGTTGTGCGAGAATCTATTGCCGAAACTAGTCAGTTTTTGCTTATCTAATACTATATTTTATTCAGCTTCGACTGCAACGCAGGTTCTTGCGTTGATGTTTTATATTCAAAAGTTCTTGAGCACTTTAATAAAAATAACTTATCTCTTATTGTTGAAACGCCTCTCTCTTTCTACTCTCTGCCTAAAAATCTGGCGTAACGATGTAATAATACTAATTAATTACCTACTACCTACATATTTTTGGTATAATTGTGAAACTAAATCAAGACTCCATACTAGAGAAGGACTCATACATATAATTTTTTCTTAGTAAAAATGTAAACACTATTTCCGACTAACCCAATGAAATATTCTTAAAAAAAAACTCCTACAATATTTCAATAACATCATTAGCTTCACATGTAGTTTTAGTGAATGTATGGATTGCAATAAACGAATTAATTTTCTGCACGGGCGTAATTGATTAATGACTCAACAAAATTAAAAGTCCATAATATGTAATTATAATGTTTAACATATTTTCAACCGATGAATAAGCGACTCTGTGTAATTAGGTCAGTGCGATGTTGAACAAATGGTCAAAATAAACGCCCCGGAAACAATATCGATTATTGCGAAAATAAACGCCCGAATAATATTCCATGGAGGCGTATTAACGTTTTAACACTTCGACTGTTTCTGTTTAAACAACATATTTATGAGTCAATTGAATGTGTGACATGATGAAGTTTTCATTTCTGCAACAGTTATTTCAAAAGTAGATGATGTGTTATATAATTTCTTTATTGTACGTCGTGCAAAAAAAACTTCATGTAAAGTGTAATGTAACAAAGTGATAATGTTATGAATATATTTTGCTATCAGTTATGAAGATGATTATAAATGACCAATGTTACTATTTGTTAAAATATCTTTATAGAAAAGTAGTTACACAGCCTATGTAATGTTTCGTAACATACATATATTCCAAAAGGAAAAAAATACTGCTTGGATTTTTCGAGCGCACTACCTTCTACACTATAGAGTTACCGTTATAAAACGCAAAAGTACATTTTAATCAGTATGATGAACGTAAAAAATAAAGTTACTCTTTACTATAGGTATAGAAATTTTCGTACACGCACACTGGGAATAATACTTGAGCTACCAAAATGCCTCGTTAGCTTTGAAAACAATCCTCACAATGATTCTACTCAATGTTTAAATAGGGCGTATTTAGACCCTAGCCTTTGCGTCTTTTCTGAATTGCCCTTTTGAAGTGCTTTTCACAACAAAAATAGCCTTTTTTCAATGGAACCAAAGATTTAACTTCACTCGACTATATCATTACGCTTTTTCCTCACTATGAATTCCTTTTGGTAGTTTTTAAATGTTTTTAAACATTTTTTTTTATATTCGATATATGTATGTATGTATATAGTCATAGCTTTCAGTTAGAAACTCACGGTTTTTAATTAATAATTTGCAATTATCTCTTTATCTTTAACTCCGCAAATTAAATTACAAACTAATACCGATGAATTAATGAATTACATGAATGAAGTATTACAAAAACCAATCATTTTAAGATGAAGGCAGCCAAAGATATATTGCAAAGAAGGTCTCCTTTTTGAATGGAGTTATAATTTATGCTTGAATGTCAAACAAGGAGAAAAAACCAAACACAAATAACAAATAAAGCGATTCTGAGATCTAATTAAGCGATATGGTGAGATTAAGTGAAGGAAAACGGTTAAAAAAGAATTTATATGACAGTATCAGATTGTGTTTTGTTTTTTAAGAATTTATTGTTTAAAAATGTCAAGAAAAGATTATCTTGACATTATCTTTTCATGAGATCTCAGGGTTCTTAAGACAAGTTTGCGTAGACAGGAGATAAGAGACAATCTATTAATAGATTTCACTTACCTATTGTCCGTATTGTTACACACATTTTTTTATTCCCACGACAACAGCTCACATACTAAAACACGAATGAAATAAAATGTATCTTTCCGTCCCCAACTTTTTGTTTCACATTTTAGAGACAGGAAATAGAAATGTAGACTATCTTATTATCTATCTTATAAATAACTATTTTATAAATGATATAGGTATTACCAAATAAATAAACTAAAGTAGTTCAGTCTCCATAGGGTTATTTTAAAAATCAAAAGATTTCACATTAAATAATGATAATCCTATGTTTGTAGGCAATACTCGTATTTGTATAAAACAAATAAGTTTTCGTGTTGTATGGCTTCCTATAACAGTACTAAAATTGTTTTCATCGCTGAGAATAAAATCTTCTATCGCTTAATGGCAGATTTTATTGCGCGCGTGGAAACGTAAAAATACCTGTCGATAAATCCTGGAAACGCTTGCGAAGCCATTTAAATGGTAATGAACGATGAATACTATGGTTTTGGATAAAATTTTAGTACGTAAATAATTAAGTATAATCAACACGTTGGTGTTATTCTCAGTGTTAGCCCAGTGAATATAATTGTGATATAACTATATTATGCGATAGAAAAAAACATAACATCACGCCTCTAGTCCTCGAAGTGATAAGTAAAGGAGTGTAGTACACTCCCACTTTCTACCAGTTACGATTATTTCCTAATATGGAATAGATCGTGAGCTATTGGTATAGATCAGGTACTAATCTAGGCTCAATTGCCGTACATCGAGTATTCATCTAGACTCAATTGCCCTACGCCGCACACAGATACAGACTTTAAGGCACTACCAGAAATTTCTACTAGAAAATCTAAATTAGAAACATCCAGCAATACCCGATCCGGGAATTGAACCCAAGACTTCTCGATCATCAGTCGCTCTTGCAACCATTCGACCAACAAGGCAGGTTCGATGCTACAGGTTTATATTATTAATGCAGCTACAGTCAGCACGCTATAAGGGCACAACCCACAAGTGGCCCACACTGGTCCAGGCTAATATTTATGTAATGAGGAAAAATGTTTTTCTGTTTGGGTTTAAAAAATGTTATGTAGGTTAGGTGTCATTAATTTGGTACAACCGTACATTTCCAGATACATATAATGCCACAATGTATATATATAAATATGTTACCATGACACAGGATCTGCCTACTTTATGGAGATTTTAAAAAGAAGACATAATGATATGCGACATAATGACTTAGCGTTATTTAACAATAAAAGTTGGCCGAGAAAAGCGTAAAATTGTTTTATTCAAGGATCAATATATTTTTAGAATAATATCTGCAATAATAAAGATATAAGTTTATAAATTTATGATGACGTTTTCACCGTTGCTATTTTCGTCGGTCACTAAGATAATTGTCATAGAAAACTCGCTAACAACGTTTTCCACTCACGACGAATCCCTTGTCAAATTTAATCATGAAACTATAAACGGCTACAGTAATAATAATATCCATTTACCCGCAGGTTTCCCGTGACGGCTGACATGGCACCAGTCAGCTCATTACTCGTGTACTACGTCACCGAGTCTGGCGAGCCCGTCAGTGACGTCGCCAGCTTCCACGTCAGACTGCTACACAAAGAGGTACAACCTTACCAACCAATATAATGACAAGTAGAATTCAATTTCAAAGAAGCATTTTCCTTTACAATCAAAACTGAACATTTAAAAGCCTTCTTCGATAGAAATAGGCTTACATTTGAAGCGATTTAACGTGTGTTATATTTTAAATTAAGCCGTTAAGTTATTTAAATTGTGCGGATTATAATTGGCACTCAATTTCAATAATGAAATGTTAAAAATAATTAACTTCAATTAATAACCGCAACGCCAGGCGATCAGATTTGTTTTCGAAATATTTAGCAAGTTTCATACAGGTACATAGGTATTCTAACTATTATGTCCCCGTTCTTTTATCACCTAAGCTATAAAAAGGTTAGTTCACAAAATGAACCTTTTTATATTCAAAAACTCATTGCGTTACAACGTTACCATCGTGGACAGGGATCAAAATATTATCATACAAAATAATATCATATTACCTGAACCACAATCAATACTGACCAACAAAATTTTATAAATTTCACAAAATTAAATCACGTACATACACACAAGTACGAACATTTGTCTTTATTTAATATTTATACCAATTATAAAACTTTACCGAGTCAGATAGCGTGAAATTGAACTGACGTTTGCGAAGCTTAATTAGTATAATGTTGATTTTGACATTCTCCGTTGTCTACCCTGTTTTCTTTGCTTCTGTACGGTTTAAAGAGATTTCAAAGTATATGTGTGTCTCGAAAGTTTGGCTCATTTATCCAGATGATGGCTTTGTTGTTCAAAACTCTGATATGGTTAAAAGTAAATCAATTCATTCTAAGTATAGGGTTGTCTTTTAACTTAGTCAAAGTTATTTGTCACGGGCAAAGATTTTAGTACAAGGTCTCGGGTGTTTATACAAATTTATTTTTTAGTTTTATAATTATTTTCTTTTCTATGCACGATCAAGACATTATTGATTTTCATAGATATTCTTGTTGTTGAATTAACCATAGTTTTCATTTGAGCGAAATAAAAATAATAAATTTACTAAAAGCTTAAACTATTATTGTACAGTCGATTTTGAGATTAGTAATTCTGCGGCTATGAATCAATGAATGGATTTATTTTGGTAAATAGAAATCCTGTACTTAAGCAGTGATAACTTTACGATTAATTTTACGTTACAAGTTCGAACCGAAACCCGTAATCTTCAGCAAGCATGATTGAGTAATGTGTAATCTGTATAGTGCTGTTGATCTTTCAAAATCCGCACCAATCCGGGCGTGCGTGTGACAGGCTTTATCTACCGGGATAAAGATTTGACGGTTTTCATTTTGATTTCATGCCGTTCTGAACTCCCTTCAGACATTTCGGATTTGGCTGATAACACGGATTCGTTTTATGAAACGTGTCGTTTCGTGAATCATCTTACGTTATGTCCGGTTGTTAACTTCATCCTAAATGGTAAAGCTTTTATAATCGATATTATAATTGAATTTTACCACATAAGAACACCTAAGGTTATTTTCGATTTAATTGCATAATATTCGAACAATTGTAAAATTTGAATCATGAGAATAAGATTTTTATTTCTTACCTCGTTACCAACGGGTTATAGTAATTAAACTTTAGTGTTTGCAATTAATTGATTCGTCCTTTTTAGTTAGCACTAATAGCCACCTCTAGCTTCCAGTTTCCGTTACTTCTACTATTTATGACCCACAATTTATGCCTTTCTCAGCGAATTTTTTAGTTTGAAAAATCAACGTAATTTGTAGCAATTAGTTCTAAATGTCTTGTGTAATTTGCTAACACATAATTATGATTTTCTAAGTAATTATTACAAAAAAATAGTTATGTACAAAAATATCGGTAGTAATAATAATAATGTCAATGCATTGGCCGCATAAGAGACAGGAGCATGCCGTTGTGTCACAAAACTCCACAATC
>DWEE01003544.1:0-10408 GCA_018245755.1 Parelbella macleannani
CTAAAAGGAGACTCTCGGGATCGTGAGCGATTAGAGTGGGAGCTCTAACCGTTCAACCAGCGATCCCGGGAAGGACGATAATATATGTGACCGTATATTGTCGTAAGAATCGGTAGGTATGGGAGAAGAAAATATATGTATTCCCAGGGTAGGGCCCGGAGAGGCGTCACGCGGTGTTCGGTCGTAGATCCCGGAACCCTCCAACTAGCGTAGAGGAAGGCCATCGGGGGAATTTCAGTGCGGTACAAATCCCACGTAACTCCATATTTCTTCCAGGATACTAGATGCTTTTTGAAGGTTACCCCTTCGATAACAAAAAAAGGTCTCTCAGAGGTTAGGCAGAGTACAGTGAGTGTCAAATGTCTACAGATCAGTATCGCCGTTACACCCATATTTACATCGAAAAAATTAATTATTATTAAAACAATTCATATTTAGACTGCCTCGTTGATCGAATGGTTGTAAGCGCGACTGCCAATCGGGAGGTCTTGGGTTCAAATCCCGGGTCGGGTGCTATTGGATTTTTCTAATTTCTATCAAAGTTCTAACTTCATCTTATATCTAAAAACAGTTTCAAATAGAAAGTACTAATAATATTTCAACTATCTGGTGTAATGTATATAATATTTAATCATAAGTAAACATTAGTCTTATTAACAATTAACATATAGGTACTAGACCAGCTGACACTAGTTGTATTATTCTCGAAATCTTGCTCGAAACCGTTTGGACACACGTTTTGTCTTAGAATGAAAAAGGTTAATAACATAGGGTACAGTATCTTATTTGACAGACTCATGAAGTTTTCCTTCGTCGCTACTCAAATGATTATTTTAATATTAAAACTTTATTAATAAATTGAAATTATGCTCACGAATTCATAGATGCTTAAGTATAGATCAAGACGTAATTCAAATAAGTAAGCTTCTGCGTTTAAAGAGTGTAGTCTGTCATTTCGTAGCTACGTAGCTCAAAGCACATCCTATACAAATTATTGCATAAGATATGAAAGATAATATTAGTATTTCTCCACACAACAAACTCGTTTTGTAGTAAGAAAAAACGTTGTCATATTATGATAGCGGTGAGAAGACACTGCGAAATATCATTCACTTGCTACTTATTATTGAGTTTAAAGCTTGAGATATAAAGCTTAGAAATTTATAATCGACTGATAAAGTGGCGATAATACCGCACGCACGAAACCAATGTCTCAACCCACTCAGATCTCTTATCTCCGCATTTAGTTCACTTGAGATAATTAACCTGACCCTTCCCCGAACAACTGCATCTGCAAAAAGCCGGCGAACGAATAAAAATAACGGGAAATTCGCTTACATCGCACTTCAGCATTTAATAAATATATCAATGAAATATTATGCAAATATTAAAAAAAAAAACTGCAATTGCGTAAATCCAATTAGCCAGGTACAAATAATGTTTGTTTGGTAAAACAAACACGAGACCGCGTAAAATATTACTCAAATCAATCAAAACAGATCTTGGTAGTTCTTTGTTTCAAACATACATTCCAAACATATATACGCACATCAATATCTATGTCGTGAGTGTCATGAACGTATAACAACATGTACACAGACAAACATAATATCGAGTAATACAGAATAGGACTCTTACCATAACGAAGAATAACAAAATAGTTTCATGAAAATGCTAGAAAAGTATAAAAATTAAAACGTTATATTTAAAATACGACTGAAACTCATAAGATTGTAACGCTTCTGATCATGTTCTGCAGGTATCATAATTATAAATATGGAAGATATCATTACGTAATGATACACAAATGTGACTAAACTCCTAATTAAAAGAATGTCATGATAAAAAATCAAAATGAACATTTTGAAGCTCAGAAATTTTTTTAAGAATCCACAAGTGATCATTAAGGTATTTATAATCCTCTGTTGATATCTTACAATAAATAAAACCAATAGCAAGATAAATGGTCGATCGTTAAAGCGAATCGAATAGATTAGCATAAGAAGATTCACCGTTAGTCGCGGCCACGTTAATAAAAGTATCCTTATATAGGATATCGTTTTAAACACCGTTATTTGTTACAATTTATGTCGTGGAAGCTATACTCGGCAGGGGTTTCTAGGCAAAAGAATGCAAAAAAAACTAAATTTAAATATAAACGCTTTTTTTTACCCGTGGTATTACAAGACTTGCAAGAGCTCTGGATGATGTGATCATTTTAATATAAACGTAATAATGTAACACCACGCGCTGTAATCTCCGAAGGGGTAGTTAAAGGGGTATAGATAATTATAATATTGTTAAGGTTAAGTAATAAACCGCCACCGTCAACACCTATTCCATCGTGGAACTTAAACGTAACTGGTGAAACGTGGGAATGTACTACACTCCTCTGCCTACCGATGAAGTTGCGTTTTTTTCACCTATTAAAATGATGTAATTGTACCGCTCTACAAATATCCGTAAGAAATAGCGAAATTCACAACGCTATAGAATTTTTTTTCGACCTTCCACGTTGTAGATCCACTTTAAACTTACACCGCACAAAAATATTATTTATTATTAGGTACGCATATTCTATTTATATAAAGATTATGCTCGTGTTCCATGTGCGTATTGGATGCATATGTATCTACATTAAAATATTTCTGTGGCAATATAGTGTTCCGTACATAAAATAAATATGTTGTAGCAATAACCATTTCGATGATGCTTATCATCAATGTACACGTCGCTCAGGCGTACATACTCGTACCTACCTACTTTTCGAGATTCTCAGAATATTGTTGAACCTTTTTCCAAGTTCGATCTGCACATTCGCGACAGATACGAACCGTTTCGACATGCTATTGGACAATAACTGAGTATATTCATACCATTTTCTTTTCTTTGTGTCTGGGGACCATGAAAAAGTTAATTCTGTTGTTTTTTCATAAACTGTTTAACGACATTCAAGTTGGACATTTTTCTTATACCTGTTATATATCGTTGGGCGTTTACGTATAAAGCAATGTTTCTTGGTTTGTTTTTAAAACCAACTAGCATAGAGGACTGGAGGAGGATCACTGTCTGTGATTTGTAAAAAAAATACATCTGATCTTCCAAGTTTAGATTCTTATTTGTGGCTGGCCACAAATATTTTTGTCTTTCCTGTTATATATGTGACAAATACTAACAAATGGAATGAAAAAAACAGATTTTTTCACGATTTTTGCAAAAAATGCCTTTAAACAAAAATAATGAGACAACATCTTCGTGCAACTGCAGTTCGCATATCAATTTATTAACTTAATCGTAGTATTCAAGAAATTATATGTAATATATTGTCTATTACAAGCGTTTACATTTTTTTATATAATTCTATTATATACTGAGTGGTTGGTCGAGTGGTTGCAAGCGCGGCTGCCGATCGGGAGATCCTGGGTTCAAATCCCGGTTTGAGTACTACTGAATTTTTCTAATTTAGAATTTCTAGTAGTGACTCGGAGTGTGTATCTGTGCGGGGTGTATGGCAATAGGCTAACCACGTACTCCTTGTGGCGTAAACATAACTGGTGAAACGTGGGAGTATAGGTACTACACTCCTCTGCCTACCCATTATAAACTTTACTTTAAGCATTTTATCTAACTGTCATTACAAACATTTTTAGTTAGCATTCTTCACTTTTATTATATTGCCCTTTTTATTTATTTATTTTCTTCTTTTTACATTTTTCCAGTAGGTTGACTGGCAAATTGAGTATTGTAGCATTAAGTTTACCCTTTGAGACAGTTGTAGTAAGGACGCTTATAATTAATAATAGATTTCACCATTAACTTAGGCTCTCCGTACACTTTAGAAGTCTCAAAAACAAAATATTCTCTAAGGCGTGTGAAATCTGCTCATTCGCAACTGACCAACAGGACAGACTGTGACCTTAACCCTCCCGTCCATAGACGAGACCGTTGCTCAACAGTGGAACGACAAAAAGATGATGATGATGTCACCTTTATAACATTTCTGTAAGTTAAAGCATTTTTAGTGAGCATGCTGTTTTCAGTTGAACATTGTAGGTACGTAAAGGAAAGAAAACCACTAAATATTGAATACATTAAAAATATAATCGATTTTAAGCTTTATGTATACAAAGAGCTTTAACAGACATTTTTAAAAAGAACGGAATTCAACTGAAAAATAAAATTCACAAGTAATCCTTTCCCCGCTGTGATAATGAATAGATATACCTACTATGATAATGTTACTCGAAACGAATACAATGAAGTATCTACCAAAAACGAATCCGTGGTACTAAGATAAGAATTATCATTATTCTCAGGTCCATCATAAAACACTCAGAATTTATATGGCAAACAATATTTCATGGCGACAAAAAGCCGAGGTGCACCCACACAGCATATTCGTACGTGTTGCGCTTACTGCCAAATTAGCGAGTATCTGACCTCGACTTTAAGATAATAGCACATTTTAGACTTTACCATAAAATATTATAATGTACAAGAAAATCATTGCCTGTAGCAGCTGCCTAACTAAATTGCACGCAATGCATTAGATCCTCGTTTATTATACGTAAATATAAAACGTCTAACATGTGTACAACATCAAGGCTCTTAGTGGCTTTGGTATGAATTGCTTTTATACCGTGACCACACATTAGTCCTCTGACCATAGCACCACACGGATAACGAATGAAGACATTTTTAATAATTATTATTAATTTTCACACAACAAATTGGCGTTTATACCTATATGTAATCAGGGTACTTGAGCAGAGCCTGGCTTTTCTTCCCAAAATTCCACTGGAACTTAATCGTAGAAAGCCTACTGGATAGTGCTGTTTTGCTAAATATCTGTGCCTGAAAATGACCGACTGCATGTTTAGTTTATACTTAATTGATTGACACGTACCT
This sequence comes from Parelbella macleannani, assembly GCA_018245755.1. Lineage (NCBI taxonomy): Eukaryota > Metazoa > Arthropoda > Insecta > Lepidoptera > Hesperiidae > Parelbella > Parelbella macleannani. Next base: position 4,909 of record DWEE01003544.1, read on the forward strand.
GTTATTTACCGTCCGACTTTTGGACACGTAATTGTTGGGCCCTGATAGTGACAACTATTAAGACCTTCACATGCCCTAACAAGTAATAGAAAAATAATAACAAATAAGGCGTTAACAGGATTGATAGATTTCCTCATAGTGTTTTCCTATTTCATTCAATCACGTAGTGATTTTTTTTTCTTAAAATTCACTATACTTCGTCATTAGATTTCGTCAGATTAGTCCTGTGGGGAACTAAAACCTGTAGATATCATTAGACAATGACGGATATTAAAATGATAATACATTTTGAATCCAATCAAAACTAATTAAAATAATTGTGATATAGTAGTTGAATGAAATAAAAACCAAATTAACAACATAATTATGTTTGAATAAGAGCAAGAAAATAATGTTAATAATAATAATACAATTAGTCTAAAAACACTTTAAAAACTACTATTTTAGGACACTTGAAAAAATATTTAAATAACTTATTATTATATATAAATACATATTACCTATTTATATACAACGACTGTAATGACTATACAGACAAGTATACAGGATAACGTTGAAAGTGCTTATTTCGTCGTGACGAGAAATGACGAGTAATATGATACATGTATCACACTCGTCATTTATCTACTCGCGCTAAGCTCCTATCGCGACTTCTCAATAATGATTTCAATGAGAAATAACTTGCAGAAAAAGTTTATCGTTGTAATGCGAAATTTATCCTTGCATATTAAATAAAAGCTTCTCAAAACCTCAACGTAAGATTGAAGACCGAAAAATTTGATACAGGAGAACCGATTCACAATTTGCTCATGTTGTGCAAGATATCATATCTGTGGGTCTTTTCGAAATTCGGTTCCCATTAGTTAACTCCAAGGTTAATGTGACAAGCGGGTTTTATCGTTTTATACTTTACAAATAAGACACATCTTGTTTTAACGTTGAACATTATTCAGAACAATACTTATCAGAATTAGATTCGCTAAAGTCCTTATTTATCCTTATATGATGTTGTAACAAACGGGCTGGTAGCAGTCACGAGTGCCATTCGTAAGATAGGACTGAAAAACTGTTAGTGTCAGTTAGTTAAGTATCAATTATTAATAGGACATTAGTCTAATTACTTTACGTTAGCACGACCGCCGTTAGTAACATTATCTGACGTTATCGGGGCTGATCACAGACGCGTAAATAAGAAATTTTTGCCAACCCTTTTATCTTTCCACTACTGAAATGCGGGTTTTCTCGCAAATTGAGAGAGTTAAGGTTACAGTCTGTCATGCTCTCCAAGTGCGGGTTAGCAGACATCACACGCTCTAGTGTTTTTGTTTTGTTAATGTAATAGCAGATGGTAGTAATTAATATCAGTCTTTGTTCGACCTTGGTACCAGCGGTGTCGCTAATAAGGGAGCGTCCATTAATAACATGAGGTCATTTTAGAGGTTTTTGAGACCGCCGTCCCCTCTGGTGAGATTTCGTCCCCCTGGTGAGATTTCGTTAGAGGTTCCTCAACCCAACTCCGTCACCCTCCAATCTCACGTGAGATTTTTCAAAATGCATATAGATATCTCGTAAATGTATCGGATGTATTCCAAAAACAAAAAAAAAATTAATTTAGACTAATAATTAAAACTACTATTTACTTACTGAGTAAGTTTATTCGAATTACAGTGAAAAGTAACAATAAAATAATCGTTACTACTAAGATTCATAAAACAATAATTAATCATTCTAATTCAGTTCACGGAGTACACTTTGGTCTGATTTTTCCATATTTTAGTAATATGCGACTTGACCCCCTCCCCCCCCTTGAACGTTTCACGTAATTAATGGACGCCACCTAAGAGGACTGAGATTGAAGCCTCCCGTATACTCATGAGCTATCAGCCACAACAATCACATGGAAAAAAAAACGACAAGGAAAGACACAAAATATTTTAACGACAATTGCTTTACGGTAAAAATAGCTGTGGCGGCGGGATTCCCGGGGAACCGTACGCATATTCATGTATAATGTCACGTAAGGGTTAAACATAATTGTACATACATATACGGATACAAATCCGCAGTATATAAAAAAATTCAAAAGAATAATTGTAAAAACATCTGAAAATGCCAGTACAATAACTCGGAGACTTGGACAAAAAGAGTAGAAAACTCCATTAATAAGCAGCACATACATAATTATATTCACAGCAGAAACAGATGCAGTTGTAACGGACCTCCAATTAAATTTCAAACTGCATTCTCAAACAATAATACGTAGTAACGTAGTTAAACTTCGTTACTACGTATTTCATTTCAGATAACACATTCATTCGTCAATTGAAAAAAATATAACAAGAACTTAGACATACTCGTAAGCTCTAAGTTACATTCTCCGTTAGGAATTTTTAAATTAACAAGTAAACCGTATTAAGTTATCGGCTGCATTTCAAAATACGATCTAAGAATGCAACGTTATGAGATCTGTCTGTTTGAGAAATCTGTCTTGTCCAATCATAACTTTATAACTTTGTTTTGCATTTTTAACTTTTTTAACTTCTATCGTTAAATTACATTTCACGTAGTCAATGATATATATTAAACAAGGAGCAGGATATATTTTTTAAAGAAGTAAATAATTTTTGTTCACACATAAATAGGTACATTATTCGTATATTTGTACGCGAAATGAAGCTTTCAATATTATAAGGATAAGTAGGTACTAGCAAAAAGTAATTTCTATTCATGAAGGAAAAAACTGATTTTTTATACTTAAAATTGCAAAACGTATGTCGCGTCGTCATATGAGGATATATCGCTTAATGTTACCTTATCATAGAGAAAAATATTATTTGAAAACGTAAGTAATACAAGTGTTAATGGTTTTAGCGTTAAGTTAAAACAGACATCAGTGACTGCCTCGTTGGTCGAGTAATTGCAAGCGCGAATGCTAATCGAGAAGTCCCAGATTCGATTCGGTTAAGTACTATTCGATTGGTTTTTCTAACTTGAAATTACACTTACAACTTATTCCATGATTGGAGGTATAACGGTTGTAGTGAAACGTGGGAATTTCTCTGTTCACTGCTCTGCCTACCTCTTCGAGGATTAGCAGCATGGTGTTACGTATGTTCATCAGTGAACGCTAATGCTCGAGTAGTCCGAAAACATATTTATATTATTAACCCATTTGTTTTTAAAAATCCTTTTTAATTGTTTCATTCTTCTCTTTTTAAAAATTTTTGTAAAATTATATGGACAAGGCTCGTTATAAATAATACTACAAAATACATATAAAAATAAAAATATAAATAACACATAAAAACGTAGACCATTACTCTTAAGAAAGTAATAACAGCAGAAAGAATTCACCGAACCGTTATATTTTTAAAGTCAATGGATGCGTCCGAAATGTTCCATAAAACAATATTTATGAGTTTCAAAATTCCCAATTGTTGGTACTGCAACGTGTGATTACACAAGGAAATATGTATAACCTCACCTATTGTTAGCACACAACGAAAAAGGACTTGCAGTTAGAATGATAATTTATTGCGAATTAGACAGCGAACGTGATTTTTGATGTAATTTATATTTATAATAAAACTGTCCACAACATCGCACTTAGGTATGTTACTAAAGTATTGTGACGGAGCAGTATCTGATAATTTGACGTAATTGGTCAATTTTGTCCTTACTATTTCATACGGAAGCGACAAAAGATCTTCACAATTGATAATATGTCATATGTGGATACCTCATACGGCATATTTTAAATTATGATCATATCGAGGATACGGACTACGTCTTATTTGTGCTTATTTCTTCCCATAACAACGTTTTTTAGTTTCAATAAGCTGCCAACAAACAAAACATAATCTTAGTATCTTACTTTATCATCTCTTTTATCGATGACTGAATTGATACGAGTATCAACGGGTAAATACGTACTTTATTACTCATAAAATCTATCTTATAAAATATAGGAAACACATGTTTGCAAAATTGATAACTAATGTGACAGCTGTCACTCAATTTTTACTTTCACTTTGGTGATAAATACTAAGAGTTCTTTTTATTATCTAACTGAAGCATACCTAGCCAAAAGAACTCTTCGAATAAAACAGGAAACGTATTTAATATGACTTTCAATGATATTAGTTAAATTCAATCAAAGTACCTACAAAAATATTTTAATAATCAAGAAGCTATACAACATGAAATTTAAGTAGGCCGATATTACTGTCAAAACAGTTGAATTGAGTGGAGCGTGTAAAATCTCAGAATTAAGAGGAAGTAAATTGGAAATGTGATTTATTAAAACATAATTTTCTTAAATAAAAACATTTATTTCTCTTAACATTTATTAGTGTATTTAACTGCGATATAACCTGGTGCGATGCTGGCCGGTCATTGAACCGGCTCATTATGTGAAAAAATCTTTCCAATTTAAATCGAATCTCGCAGTTCCTGTCCCTCCCGTTGCCTTCGAAGAATGGGCGAAAACGATTTAGCTTCGGCCTTTTGCGTACCGCTATCTTTATCTCACGGGCCCAAAATAAATATTTCGCTGTGTTACTTACCCAAATGAGGCCATTATTGAATGTGTCATTTTTTGCATGCACTTAAGTAATTAAATTGACACCAAACGTACTTTCGAGAGACCGTGCCGTGTTTATTGTTATAAAAACATTGGGTGGTATTTCGAGACATTATTTTTATGAATTATCATACATTTTTTTAAAGGGATCATGATCTTTCGACCTTTTGGTTTTGAATTAATTTTGTATACTAAACTTAAGCTTTGCCGAATCACATTTTATTTCCGTGACCATATTTAATTATTTTGTATACCCAACAAAACGCAGTACCAATACTTTTTCTGCTGTATTCAATTTGTAGACAAAGGCTTTCTATAGTTTCGTAAATTAGTCCATAGAGTTAATAATATTTTCGATCATTTCATTAAAAGGTGAGGAGATTTTGAACATAATACAATAGTCACTTTCATTACCTACATACACTGAGAAATATTATGGAGTCATTTAATTTTATATAACTTCCAGAAGAATCAGAATTCCGAAATGGAAAAATGCTTGATGTTTATCTATATATTATGTTTATTTAAATACAGAGTTTGTTAATTCGAGTAGAGAGACATTTTATTAAATAATATCCTTTATTGCACACATGTTGTCGTAGTGTATCCATACTACTAATGCTTTTTATATAGTTCAGGGCGTCAGAATATAATTCCAAATCTAAATAGAACAACTAACTAAAACTAAATATAACATTGAGCAAGGTATGAAGACCATTAGACAATTTGTGGCTTATATCCAATTTCTAGTTTGGCAATTTGAATAAATAATTGTGTTTAATAACTTCGAATTAGATTAGTTCTCGCAGATTATTATTCTATATCCGGCAGGCTCCGCTGTTAGGCTGCTGTCACAGTGGCAAACATTCGACGGAAGCATAATACGTTACCTATATATGTATGTATATTATGTTTTAC
>DWEE01003545.1:0-10408 GCA_018245755.1 Parelbella macleannani
CTCGTTGGTCGAGCGGTTGTAAGCGCGACTGCCGATCGGGAGGTCCTGGGTTCAAATCCCGGGTCGGGTACTATTGGGTTATTCTAATTTAGAATTTCTAGTAGTGACTCGGAGTCTGGATCTGTTGCCCGGTTTATGGTAATAGACTCACTGTCTATTTCATGGAACTTAAACGTAACCGGTGAAACGTGGGGTGTACTATACACCTCTGCCTACCTCTTTAGGAATTACAGGCGTAATAATTACGTTGTTACGTTTTCATTTTTTCTTCGAGTAAAGATTATGGTAACATCAAAAATATAGGCACTCGTATTTTCGAATAAACACGTGCAAATACGTTTTCCGTACTTAAAGGAGGTTTGAAACTTGTCTCATATTTATCTTGGAGTAAATTAATACATTTCATTCTTTCATCACTAGCCTGTAAACGTCTACTGTTTGATCGAGGCCTGCTTCATAGCACGCCACTGTTCTCCCATCGAAGATTGTCTCGGAGATCTATGGAATAATTTAGTACTTCTTCAGATTGTGTTTAATATTGCAATGGTATCTATGTGATATTTTATAGATGAAATTTTAGTAAAAAACAACTTTATTAAATTAAAGTAAGTAAATAGTTATTAATACATTGATTCAACAAATTTCATCAAAAATTAACCGGTTAATACAACAAATTGTCTTAGTTATTTCAATTTAACAAGTTACATTAAATATCTACACATACGAGTATGGTATGTCCATTGGTCGTTTAAACTAAAATAGATTGATACAAAGCAATCCGTTAAACACAAATCAAACGAATCAACACATTTAATTCAACCATGATTATTTGTTCAATGAATTGAACAGTAGAGCAAAATTGACTGGAATATTAAGTACATACGGTGTAAATAATAATGTATATATGTATGTACAACCACAGTATTGGACGAATAAGCAAACTTGGGTTAATAACTTCCTCCACTGTTCGCTCCCAGTATCGCTACGGCCAATTGATAGATGGCTACTAGTGAAACTACCGTTTAACTCTCGCTGCAACTGTTAGAACTAAAATCTTTGATGTGTTATAGTCGCTTATATTTTCGTATCGCTTGAGTACAAGAGTCATCAAAAGAATTTATTATTATGAAAATGCGTAGTATTGATAGTAATTTAAGATAAATTAATTATATACATATTATTAGATACTATTTTTTCAGTTGCAATAATAATAGTACTGTTTTGATTTTTAATAAATATTGTTTTTAGATGTGGTTTAATATTATTCAAAAAACATACACGTTATATATAATGTAATACATAATTATGTACATACACATACATGTATGTTCATCTTAGTATAAAAGATGGACATCTGCGTAAAAATACGTAGAGTATTTCAGAAGTACAGTAAACATATTGATTGTCAGTTATCGTTGCGGGTAACCGATGCAAACACGAAGTACACGAACAGTTTGTAACTATCGAAGGTCAAACTTATTGGTCAATGAGGCCTAACAAAGCCTGAAAAATATATCCGTAATATTTCTCCGCGCGCACCATTTATTCTTACAATACGTATTCTTTTGAAGAAAATCGCAAACGAAATGAACACTGAATAAAGCGTCGAAATGAGACTCGATAATCTAAGTTGTCTCTCTACAATGGCTTATTAAAATTGAATCACCCTCTTAACGAGATCTTCATGTCTGTCTTTGGAAACGTTCTATTGTCCGGACCTTATTCGCTTAAAGAAAATGAAATAGACATTACATAAGCGTATTTTCTTGGGCTCTAATATTTTTCTATTGCAAAAATATCGTTCCAACACCTGTTACTGATTTTTATTTAATATAAATTTAGTAAACACCAATGCTAAATAATATTTTATACGACTGAAAACAGGCTTTCTGCAATATTTCAAATAAATCTCCTAATTCAAACATATTTTATTCGACAGCTATGTGTTTGACATTACTTTGTATTGTTAACGTAATGTATTTATGATTTTAATGATCTTTCCTGTCATTACATGTAATATAAATTATTTAATCGAGCTGAAGACGTGATATATATGCACATAACTTATTTAGGCTTTTATGATGCAGTCATAACGTTGTCATCTTATATAATTTTACGTTCTACGGCTTGTTCTATGCATTTCGAACGCACTGGAAAGGATTTGATAAGAGTAACGAAGTAACCGACACAAATGGATGTTCTAAATCATCGTAAATGCCTCCAACGAGACTTACTCAACATGTACCAACATGATATTCCCCTACCACAGCACGTGAAAGCCGACTGCTTAAAGACCAATCGAAAAATTTTACATACATATCCAAAATCGATCTTCAAGATTTTAGAATATTCGTAATAATTAATAATAAGGTTATAACATCATATTATATGCAAACTAAAATAATAACAAAAGTTAAAGCAACTGTGCCATACAAATTCAAAAGAGTTCAAACATGTTTGCAAAGGAACTAAGGAATATTTTTAAACATTTCAAAGGCTATTTACTATTAATTCTTAAAGCACATTTTCGTTTCTGTTAGCCTTTTATACTTCCAAGAACACCACTTGCTTGAACCGGTTTTCTCTCCTTTTCTGTACCTAATATATTAAAATATAACACTAACAACATATGCACTAAGTATGTCTTCTATTAATTATATTAACGAAACAATACTTTTGTTGTAACTTAAAACGTTAATATCAACGTTATCATCAGCCTGTCAAAGTTTACTGTTAGACATATAACTAAGTTGGGGGATTTTGCCCATAATCCCCACGCTGGGCATGCGGGTTAGGAGTGTGAATTATCGCACCGCCTACGCTGTTGCCCGCAGGCGCCCAGAGCATTTAGCCATGTCAGTTAAATATAAATAACATGAAACGTTTCACAAATCTTAATAAATGTCGCTACGGATTTGTTCACACCTACATTGCAAATGACTTAATGACATACTCGTATATTATACCACACGTATTTTTCAAAACGGAGTAACTTAATACACAAAAAACGAGTATTCCGACTGTACGGTTTGCGACGATATTTTTACGTTGCTTAATGCGTCCTTCAATTTAGTATGCGAAATAATTTCATCCATATTCTCAGAAGCAAGCGTGCGCGTTTAAAGAAAGTGATCGTTGTACAAGAAGCAGGTTAAGTCTGTTACAATGTTTGATATATAGGAAGTATTTGGTACTCCGTACTCCCTGCCTACCTCGTAAGGCACCTGTCGTAAGAATAGTAGATGTAGTATAGGAAATCTGATACTATTTTCATTCTTAAACATAAAACAACACAGTGTTATCGTATCTCAATGTGTACATACTATATTGTATCATATTATAAAATAGATTGTTCCGGAATTATCTGAAGTTCACAGAAGCGGAAAACTGGAAAGTTTGACAGGTAACGGGAACCGATGGTGATTTTCTCACGAATTATAATTTTGTTGTTAAAGTACTGATAACACGCTTATTATGTACGGCGTTACTGCAGTAGATAGACAGGAAACTAAACAATGGCAATAGTTACGGTTCATTGTCGACATCTCTAAAATCCTCTTAATTATTCTATTTATAAATAAAAATTTTAAATGACAATATCAGTATAAATGTGTAATCGGTCTCATTCAGTAAAAAACCCAGTCGCCTACATAAGACACATATTAAACAATATTTCGGAAACGACTTTAATTTGACTCAATTCATATGGATGGCTTGCATCCTTAAACAGGGAATGCCGTTAACTCTCAGGCATGCCTCGACACTTTCATCGCTTATTCACGAGAACCATTCTTATAATGAAATTTCCCCTTTAATAGCGTACTGAATTGAGACACCGTGACACTGTGGATTCTCCACTAATGGTGCGTAACAACGTTACCCCGCCTAATGTTATATATGGAACGCGCTCCCACAGACACGTGCTTGTGGCCTACGCTAGTTAAAAAAGCTTTGAACCTCCTTTAAAAGAGAAGACTTAACTAAGACGAACTTGTGTTATATTTGAAGTATGCTGACGTCCAAATTTGTACCTAAAGCAGCCGGACAAGTTTAACTGCAACTAAAACTAATCAGAGACCACTTGGTTCAATTAGAGTTCTCAAACCCATTAGCTACCAATCAGTATCAATTCCTCAAGCAGCGTGGTTGTTTTGCAGTCGAGCAACCAGAGTTGCGGGGAGACCCCGAGTCTCAACGGGCGGATTCTATTCATTTAATTGAAGGAAATTCTGCCCAGGACACTCCAGCAACTGCGGGGAGCCTGTAGTTTACACTACCATGCTGCTCCAATTCAGTTTTGTGGAGGTATGGGTTAGTAGTACATCTTCAAATATCTATATCATATCTGTATCTTACAGATATTTTCGAAACACCTTTAAGATTTCAACGAAGGTTAACGGTTGTTGCCTAATGGTAACAAGCGGTCCCGCTTTATCAAAATCCTAAAAAAAAAATTTTATTTTTTTCCAAACAATATAATATTCTAGCTTAAACTAAAAGCTCCTAACAAATCGTCATAGTTCAGGAACAAATACAATAGCTTCATACTGCACGCACTGTTAATGGAACCATCTCGAAATTCAAACATTTGACCTGCTCTGTCTTGTTAGAACGGCGTGATGCTATTTCTATTAAGTATGTTTGATTAATAAAACAATGATGTTCATAGTACCAAAACTCAGCCGCTACAATTTTCTTTGCTATATTCCTGACTCGGATTGGCTTATTGAAACAATGGTTAAAAAACCACGTCGTGGATGCGATTCCCACCCGTAATAAATATTTGTGCACTAAAATTTATTCTATGTCGAAGTGTAATAAATCTGTGTAGGTATATACATATTTATATGTATATAAGTGATTTATCAACTGTTTAGTTACCATAACACGGGCTCTGTTCAGTTTGGGCTCAGATGGCTGCGTAGAGATATCCCAAGTTATTTATTTTTTCCCTACTGTATAAATTACTTGAATTACTTTTATGATGTATCATCTGAACCTTTAAAGTGTCGTAAGTGTTCTATCATTTTTTCAACTATTATTTTAAGTTTATCAAATATTTGGTATCGAAAAATTATATGAAAGAAGTCGGCCAGACCGTAACTTGTGGAAATATTTAGTCTCTGCCTGTCCCTACGGGCAATAGACAAACAATATATATGTATATAGAAAATTAAACTTTTAAGTTTGCGACTATAAATGTGTGCCTGAGTCAATTAATTTGTGGTGAACTACGCAAGTAGTATTAATTGTCAGGTGTCTGAGAACGCTCGTGCAAATAAATAAAAAGTTAATTATGAGGTTTGACCATCAAATAATATTATCAGACAACTCTCAAATTAAGATATTTATAAATAGGTGTTGTATAAAAACATTCTGCTAGATATATGTCACAATATATATATAATTAATAAAAACAACGCACAAAAGTTAACGGCCAAATACCTTCTTGCCAAGAAAATGTTGTTGGCAATTTAATTAGTTACAAATTTCTTTATTTATGAATTTAGTGTTACACATATAGCAAACGAGAGGTCAAATACTTGACGTTCAGTAACCTCTAGAGGACGTTGCCTGTATCCAATCTCAAATGGAACCGAAGATCTATTATAGATCAGACACCAGTTTAGTGCTTAGCCATGAGAACATCTCTCGAACATTCGATCTCATGCACAATTCAAAACAAAATCATATACACTTTCGAAATACAATCATATACATTTTTTGAATTTTTTCGTAGTCAGTTTTATTTAGTGGAACTAATAATGTCATTGAATGACATTGTTAATCTTCGATAATGATAATTATCTGATCTTAATGAGTCAATACACCATCATTCAATTTAATGCAAATAATGAAAATTTGGAGAACATTTTTCAATCATCAATCAAATCAAAGATCTAAAACGATAGAGTCAACATGCCGTCAAAGAGCTAAAATAATGTAGGTAGTACGGCACCAAGGACCTAAAATTACTTAATCAATAGACCGTAACTAACTTATGTCCAATATTTGAATGCATAATGATGCAAATTAACTTGCTGATGACATTCCATTAACCCATAATGCGATTATAACCGTTGCGATTCGATTTATGTTACTGTCAGTTGTTGTAATATATTCAAAATCGCAACGTGAATTCATTAATTTTGGCCAATTCAATGAATAAGGAACATTTTAAAATAATATGTAGAATAGTTTGTGTCGTGGACGCTACTGACATTTATATTATTACATCAAGTGCACATCCAACCGAACTTAATTAATTAATGTCAGAATTATATTACGTTTACACAATGCGAATGATAAATAGATGCAGCTGCCGAAAGCGGGCAGCACACACCTATCATGCCTAAACAGCTTAAATATTTACTGACGGGAGAGTCAGAAGTCTCTTAAACCGACTAGAATGTATGAAGAGAATAATGAATGAAAAACAGAACATCGTTACTATATAGAACAAATATTTATGCTCATCATACGATTAACTGTTCTAGGTGGGAATCGAATCCACGACACTCGGCTCAGCAGTCGGGTCCACTAACTATTGGATCAACAGCCCAGTCAAATAGTTAGTAAGTATTAGTATTGTATAAAGTAAGTATTAGTATTTTAAAGCTCATAAGACAAAATAGATTCAAGTATTCACACACTTTACATATCTATAAGTTTTCAATACTAACAATTTACATATCGTTTCAAGTGTATTATGTTGGAATAGGTGGAATATGTAAAACAGGTATAATGACCGCCCGAGGAATACCCCCTATTTCTACCGTGACCCAATTATTATTAAAATAATTTTCTTTTTCAATACAGAAGCGTGGTTGCTATATCTAATGTACATTAAGAAAGAGCTATCACAATGAATGGTAACAAATACTGAACATCCTCAATCGTTTACATCAAAAGACACAGTCTTCCACGTTGGCCAAGGGCAAGTTTGAAGACTAATAATATTACAAAATATATTTCCGTATAAACGTAGAGTTCAGACGTAAAATAGAATAAATCAGAATAAATCAGAAGTAAAATAAAAACTTCACTAAATATCGGACAAATAAAAAAAAATACATTAAAAAGGGGCATATGAAAGAAAATTCATCATCTGGAAAATAAGCCCATTCAAAATAAGAGGTCGTAAAATTTTTGAGTGACGAAATTTCTTTACAAATTCTTTCCTCAAGGCATACTTATAAAAACGATCGTGTAAAATTGCCATGGAATGTACTAGATTTGTTTAATTGAGAAAAGTAACAGACAAATGGCGCCCAAAACCAATTAACCTAAAAGGAAATAGAAATCATGACGCTTTGTAACAAATTAAATTATTAATTGTATTATGTACTCGTACCACACTGAATTGTTATATTCGTGTGGCACAAATACTTTTATTTATTACCATTCTTCTACATTTCTGATGCCATAAGCGTTTACTTACAAGTTGATACACGAAAAATACATCCGAGAATTCGTATCCTTAAAAAATAATGTTTTTTAATAATACACATTTTGATCATCATTAAAATGTGAAAATGTATGATTTTCTAATATTACAGTAACACTAGCGTATTAAAACACACAAAATAAAAAAAATAAACTTAAAGCAGCGTCGAAATATAAACAGCCAAAAATTTCTAAACTGCGAAAATTTTCGCTGAAATAATGTTGAAAACATAATGTTTATCGCGAAAATTCAGTAACAAGTGCGCTATAGAATATGCTAGTATTGTTTGAACAAGGAAAAGCCTTACGTGGCTGCCAGTGGCATTTTAGCTAGAATAGAAAGCCTAACGAGGTGCTGGTAAGCATGACGTATGTCTCTAGTGAAAACTAGCACTGCAGTTCTATAACTAGGTAAGACAAGTTACGAAGTTTATCCAGACTCGCGCTACGATACTGCTCCGTAGGAAGCTACGGCGTAGCATTATGGCGCAGTCAATATGTAGATTATCAAAAAGCTCTTGTTATTGAATATTTGTTTCTCAATCTGGTATTATCTGGGTGTAAAGAAAAAACATATATATAAGTATAATTTATATAGGTATTACATATATTATATGTAGATTAGCCGCGATCTACCTAGGCACGGCTAAATGGCATTGCAAGAAACCGTCTGCGCTCCCGAATCCTCAGTGTGGCGATAATGGGCAAAAACCCGTCAGAGGAAGCCTACATCCAGCAGTGGACTCAAATAGGCTGAGGATGATGATGAAGATTACTATCAGTCGTCTGCTTATCATAACACTAGCTAGCTCTCTTGATGCTTACATGAAATCGGATGGTCATGTGTGGAGATGTTCCAAAATATTATTATTAGGGAAACATTTAATTTCCTATATTTGCCTTTTGATTGGAGAGACCTAATATATATTCTAGGGTATTTCGTCGAATTATCTCATGCCTTCTTCTATCACGCTGCACAGGATACTCATCGTATCGGTCATTAAAACTTTGCCGCGTCTGGAAAAAGTTAAATATGAGCTAATACACAAAGTTATGTAATAAACATGAAAGCATCACTGGTGCAAATGCAAACAGGTAACTATATCAAAGTAATTTATTTTCCCCACAAAAGTACTAATTACTACGTTTTAGTACTAACTGCCTCATTGGTTTAGTGGTTGTAAGCGCGATTGCCGATCGGCAGACCCTGGGTTCAAATCCCGGGTCGGGTAATATTAGATTTTTCTAACAAAGTTTACTACTAATTACTTCTAGAAGTATATCATTAACATAAATCGATGTGCAAAATATCTAAATCAAAATTTATTATGTACTACATGTACTCGTATACATAATATTATTGTTAAACTATTTACAAGTGTGAATAATTGTCACTTTTAATTTCTATGACATTGTAAGTTTATTGAAAACGATAACACAAAATGGCGAAACAAGGTCAAGGTGATGACTATAATGTCACTAAAACTGTATTTAAATCGTCTCGAAATATCAACAAAGCAAAATCATTTCTTTTGAAAGAAGAACTTATAGAACTGTCAACCAACGAGGAAATAAAAATCGAATTTAAAAATGGCCACGAAGACTCTTGGCTACAAAAGCCAATCCCGCAATTGTGCTCTGAATTGTGGTCGATTGTTCAAAAGTTTTTGATAACATGCCCATTATCGAATTTGTGTGGCCGTCGATTTAGTGTTATGGCAACGCTGTTAAAAGCGCAACTTTTAAACGTCCTTAGTATGTTACGGAACTTTAGACCATTTTTGAATAAATACGAGCCCGCGACGTACAACATTGTTAACAACCGTTAGATTCATCCTTTACATTAGATTAGTTATGTTTCTTTGATGCTCTTTGTGTTTGAAATTGTGTTTGAAATTGTGTTTGAATTTCTTCCCTTAGTTAACGTGTCAAGTTAATTTAGTAATTTTGCCGCAAATGCGTAACAACAAACACGAATATTTTCACATTATAACATTGGAAACTCAGAGAATGGACTTACGAGTATATCAGACTCCAGGTATATTTAAAGCAATTTCGAGGCGATTTAGAAAAGAAATATTGCTTATACTAGAGAGCAGTTGAAATATGTTTGGAAACTTCCGTATTTTATCATAGTAAATTACGATGACATAACGTAACATAACGTCTGTAATCCCCAAAGCGAGGGGCACATGAGTTTAGTACATTCCAACGCTTTACCATTTACATTATACGCCACATAATGGAATACATAAGTGGCGAGCGCATTGCCATACGTCGGGCGCAAATTCCGACTCCGAGGTACAGCTAGGAATTTGAAGTTAAAAAACCCGATAGTACCCGGGATCGAATCCAAGTCCTCTCGATCAGCAGCCGCGCTTACAACCACTCTACCATCGCATAAAAATAATACAACTATAACAAATATATATCATCTATTTTGTACGTGTAACCACTAAGCCGTGAATTAGACCGCAACTGTATTTCGGGAACTGAAAAAGCTGTTTAAAATATTGACATATCAACATAATGCAATAGTAAATTAAAATCAAACACCATACTAAATTCAATATAGCATTCCATTCACGAACCGAATTAAATCACACGATAAACATATTAAAACCAGCTGCCATTACGCGATAAATAATGTGCCCTACATCACTGAACATAATGAAATATTAATTGAATATACACCATAATTACTATTAGATTATTGAATTTAACACTGCATGTCGATAACACGATCTTTCACTATGCATATTAATTACGATGTACCATCGTCGAAGCTAGCCGGTAATTGATTAAAAAGTTAAATAAAATTAATTAAAATTACACCTACAGGTAAAGGATCGAAGACTGGGATAGCTTAAGTAGATATAATCGATTATTGTATGAATATTTCTCAGTTAAGCTCAAAGGTAACTGTGTAGATTTTTGTGAGGCTCGAGTTGATTCACTGTAT
>DWEE01003546.1:0-10407 GCA_018245755.1 Parelbella macleannani
CATTTCGGATCACTTTCGATGTCCCATAACTTAAAAACACTGTTGTTAATTAAGATCTAGATAGTTTTTTTAGCTTGATAGCTTTAAAACCAGTTATCGATAGAGTAGCTGTATTTTGTTTTGTATGCTCTGTATATTGTCATTCAGACCATGACAGGAAACCAGCCTCTCATCCTACTGCATTCTGACCACACCCATATATTAAATTTAAAAAATCACTTAATTGTAACTTTTAAAATCTAATTAACCCCCAAACAACACAATATTCCACACTCAAATTCAAAAAAAGAACTGAAGAAACACTCGTTCACCATCACTTTTTTTAAATTGGCAATACTGCATCATAACCCGTATAATATCATTATAACAAATATTAGCTGATATAAACAGGTTCAACATTTTCAATGTATAAAGATAATGCCAAACAAAGTGTCAAACAACCATGTTGTGTTTTATAAAGATACTTATCACATCACTTATTGTTTTCTAAAGCTACGCTTATAAGCAGAATACTAAAAGTGTCCACAGTCCAGAAGAAACAGGTACAAAATGAAATAATATAGTCGTTCATATTTAAATATAAAAACCACTGAACCAAATTGTTTAAATGATTAATCGTAATTTTTTTCTATCTTTCCTTCTAAATCAAAGCTGATAATTTTACAAGTTACATGAGTACAGGAAAAAGTGATTGATCTGTTTAACCACAGTAAAAGATTTTTCAACCTCAACAAAGTTGAATTTTGATTCAAAATTAAACCTAATACCAATGCCTAAAATATACCTTTATATTAAGACAATTATCATTTTTATTCCAATGTATAACACATTAATAAAACTGTGAGATATTTTGTCACAAGCCTGTCATTAACACTTTTTTCCTCTAAACCATCTATATAGGTAGTTAATACTTATATTGAAGTCAAAATAAAAATAAAATATTTAAGGGTAGTAAATTGAAGTATACATAGCTGAGTTTCTTAAATAATGAATAGTTTCAAATGCATGACTACAAAATTGCTCAAACCTAATTTAAATACTAGAAACACTGGCCAAGTTGGCGAATAGGGACTACAAGGATTTGATCTGTAATCAGGTTTGACCAGTAACTATAAATATATAAAATATACATTCATCTACCTGTGTTTAAGAACTATGTTTGTGCAAATCAGCACAATGAACTAATCCCTAAAAATTTTCCTCAATTATTAAAAAAATGTCTTTACTCTTAAATACATTTTGTTTTACAATAACCTCTATGTACATATGTATGACCTGGCGTGAAGATATGTATGTATGTATTTATATTTAATGACAATAGTCTATCAATATACATTATGACAAGTCTTAAGTTAAAAATTATACCTTATAAACAAAAATGCATCACACTAAGTTTCCATAAACTAGGATATACTGTGGTAACAGTAATAGATCAGAAAATACAAAAACAAACACATAATTAAACACTCAGTTTGATATAAATATGCATCATTAGAAAATCAAATCAATCAAATTAAAACGTTCTGCACAATACACCAGCTTAAAAGTCAATTAGTTAAAGACTGGTCTTATAATACACAGCAAACTGATAATTAATATCAATAAATAATTAACATTAATTAGACAATCCTTATCAATAGGATTGCCCTACCCGTTATTCGATTTGGGCATCCAAATAAAAAATGGTCGAGACCATGTAATTATGTATTACTGCATTGGCCATGAAATTTGATAGGCTTTACTTTCAATAAAATAAAGAGCACTATGGAGAATTTTGGGGTGTGGTGGTTCTCTTTCAATTTACCAATATATTGAACAACATTTTTATTTATTTATAGTGATATCCACTATATAATAGTGAATTCCTACAGTCTTACATTATTTTAACACATGGAATTACGAAAAATAACATTAGATATCTATTATATAAATACATAACAAATGTAATTAAAATATTTGAAAATATACTCTGGCAACTTTACTAATTTTAGGACTATTTCTATGACAATTCCATTTCATGGAAATTCTGGCAACAATATTTTAATACCATGTCACCCGCATTCTTACGAGCTCCGCGACACAATGACATTCCTTTCTCCTATTATATGCAACGAGCTAGAGACGATAAACTAATTCAAATTCAAATTCTTTTATTCATTGTAAGGTATATACATACACTCAATGAAAGTCATGTTTTAGTCATTGTACTTCGGCTTTGTGCGCCCCTCAGGCTATAGTTGACCGGGAGAAAAAAGCCGGAGAAAAAAACTCCCAGTACTCTTTTAAAATAACAAAAATTAAATAAAATTAGCCATGTTGCAGTAACGCTACAGTACAGTACTGACTTACTATGTAATATATAATACAACTGATAATAGATTATGGCCAGCGCTCACTTATATTTTGTGAGTTACGTAAAATTAGGATCGTATTAATCTCCAAAATAATTTTGATGCTGATGACATGTGACAGTCAAAATGTTCCGACGAAGTGAACTTCAAGCAATACTTATTGAAGTATATCAAATCAAGCATCATTATAATATGTATTTAATATTTAATTCATACATCATTCACACATCCCTAAGAAAAATGACATATTTGTACCGTCTATATAAATCTCTTTACATACCACCTATGGAATATGCGTAAATAAACTGTATGAATTAAAATAATAATAATATTACTTGCTGAATAGAGATGAATGGTCATAAGACATGACTTGGTGAAATTTCATATTCCGCTCAATTGAGTTCATTTTTAAACAGTGCCGAGTTACAATTCTTCTGCCTTACATACTCCCACACGAAGATCGAAGCTGTGACATGAACGTTGAGCGATCGGATGACCCCTTGCTGAGGGATCTCCACACAGTCGTCCATTAGAGGCAGAAGGTTAGGAGGAATGCCATCTTTTTCGTGCCTGCCATCAATAATAATTAATTATTAGGGTACATTTATTGCTGCCCATGTATTTTTTTAGCTTGGAGCGTTTGGAGAGAACATGTTGTACACACCTCCTGGGACAAAAATATATCCAATTTAATTCAACTGGCAGCAATACTTCGACACCCCCAGTGTCAGTACAATACCAAAGCAAAAGAGAGCTGTTATAACAAATTTATATATATGTACCTAATACTAAGTCTATTAGTACGTCTAAGTCTATTAAACACCGCTTGAATGAAATACTTCCAGTAGAAACTAAATTTATTGATATTAACGTGACATCACGCCTGTAATCCTCGAAGGGGTAGGCAGAGGACTTTAGTACACTCCCACGTTTCACCAACTACGTTAAGTCCCATGGAATAGGTGGTGGGCCTATTGCCATACACCGTCACAGATCCAGACTCCGAGTCACTACTAGAAATTCCAAATTAGAGAAATCTAATAGCACCCCACCCGGGATTTGAGCCCAGGACCTCCACATCGGCAGTCGCGTTCGCAACCACTCGACCAACGTGGCAGTCAGTGATATTAAAGAACATCAAAAATATAAAGCGTGTAAAAAGACATCAAAGGATGTCGTAACAATACTTAATGTAAAATTTCAGTTCTTTCAAACTGTACACCTCACTGTGAACTTACCCGAGCAAAAGAATCACTTTCTTAGGGAACTGGTACTGTGTAAGGCGAACACTATTCGATGTTTGTTCAGCGGCCACGATGGCGTAACCCTCGCTCTTTTTCTTTAACAGATAGTCCTTAAGAGGAGTCCCTGCCCTGACTTCCTCTACGTTCAACCAATGTTCGGCTGACACACTGGAACAATCCATTAAAATGAATTTGGTGTCGTGTCACAATTTTCTATACGACTTACAATTATTAGTAGTAAATTATTGTATGTCTATAGTTATGTACAGTACGAATGTACAATATATTTACGTTTGTAAAGTAAGTTACGAACGTACGTATGTACTCTACAGGTAAATTTATAGATTCATCCCTATTTATAAATAATAGAGTTTAAAGTGTATTTATATATTTTTGGCAATACATATATTCATTTGTTTGTCTAACGTTATATCACAACTGTAATCTGCAATGGGGTAGGCAGAGGAGTGTAGTACACTCTCATGTTTCACTAGTTACGTTTAAGTCCCATGGAATAGGTGGTGAGCCTATTGCCGTACACCGGGCACAATTCCAGACTCTGAGTTACTACTACAGATACTAAATTAGAAGTTTTAATAGCACTCGACCCGGGATTTGAACCCAGGACCTCCCGTCGGCAGTCGCGCTTGCAACCACTCGACCAACGAGGCAGTCTATTTACTTGTTTTGGGGTGTATGTACATCTTGTTAATTTTTAATTTGTTAAATATGCTTAATGGTAACAAAATTAAAAAATTACCACTTTGGAAAATTCCAAAGTAGTGAGTGACCTTTGAGTTTCCTAATAATTTCATGTATGTTCAATTAACTGGATCAAATGATGGACATTTTAGAAATAGGTACATACAGAGAGAAGAATAATTGAAACCTAATTACTGTTAAACATATTTATTATTACACTTGAACTCGATTAAGTGTTATAAATGGAAGTAATAATATAAAGCTTATCAATATGCGCTAAGCGCATATAGTTTATCCAAAGTTTATTGACCGCAAGAAGAGATCACAAACATCACCCATACAATAAATATTACACATGACAATTAAACCAACCTTATTGTCGATATTGACGTATTTTTATATTATAAATTTGATGGTATCAACAAAATATTAACATTTGTAAAAAATACGAGTGCATTAGTCACGTGTAAGTTGTTTCGATAGGATATTCTGTAGGATAGGACAGTTTGATTTATTTATAAGGTAAGGTGCTGCGAACAACGCTAAAAGCTAATGTTCGGAAGGTAGCAAACGATTTCTTTATAAAGTAACAGATATAAGGTTTATATAGTTAGCTTCGAAAATAGACTTGCAATTTTTCTGAATGGTTTTTTTTCAGTTAGCTTCAAATTTCGAATTGTAATTGGAACGCATATATCGTATCTTTGCTGAACATTCGTTACTCATAATAACAGTAATGTGTAGACACCGCGTTAAAATAAACCCTGCCGGCGCCCATCACTAGTGGGTAACAAACCAGCGGTTTGATTTTAAATGTAGATCATGTCAACGAGCTGTCGAATATTGCTAAACTTTTTTACTTTAGCACTCAAACTGCCAACTTAAATAATTTTAAAGGATCAATTCACCAAACATTATGTGGAAAAGATACGCTAATAACTATCGAATATACGAGATCAACTATGGCAAGATAAAGTTTCAACCAGAATACCTTGGGGAACGGTGGTAGTGCCATATAATTCAAAAGTAATTATACATATTATATGAAGGAAAGCATTTTTATTTTAACATACCTCACGGATCGGAACTGCTTGTCTTGTAGGTGACATATATTGTCGATAACGTAAGTCATAACCCCAAATACCTCGCAGGTCCGGGCAAGCCCTCCGAGATTGGGAGGGCGGTCCACCAATGACGCAACTACTATCAAATCGTTCGTCTTCTTAGGCTAGAAAGCGAATATAGGGTTTAATATTATATACACAAAGATAAAACGATAAAGAATGGATAAAGGGCTTACAGTTGCTTGTAGTAAATTCAAAAGTTCCCCAAACTCAACAAGTGTTATTTTAATATCAACAAAAGAAACTTACATGTCGCTTTAATTTGACTAGCTCTGCATCATTCATGCTTCTCCAGGGTACATATTTCTTCTGAATGGTATTTGCCTCGTCCTTAAACTCAGCTTGCCCAGTGGTCGGCAGTCCCTGGTAATGTTGGAACGAATGCCACCGACGGGTGCCTTTCCACTCCACATAGAAGGCGTCATGGTTGTCGGAAGTTATAAATTCGTCGATTTCATTGAACACCCGCAACGCAAAA
Organism: Parelbella macleannani; assembly: GCA_018245755.1. Classification (NCBI taxonomy): domain Eukaryota; kingdom Metazoa; phylum Arthropoda; class Insecta; order Lepidoptera; family Hesperiidae; genus Parelbella; species Parelbella macleannani. The sequence continues at coordinate 5,900 of DWEE01003546.1, forward strand.
GTGGTATCAATATTCTCGTTACAGTTCTCACAGCGTCGCTGTAAACTATGAAAGATGAACATTGCGGTCAAATCGCCCACAATGTCGAACGTCTGAGTAAAATAGTCCTTCCGTAAATTCATTATAGACTTATCTTTCGTTGTGGCTAGATCGCCCAGAGTTTTATTCAGGGCCGTAATCATGCTGCTGTATTTGTCAATGTTGATCTTCTTCTTAATAGTCCCTGTTTCGAATAGCATCATGGTATAATACTGAGCAATGAGACGTATTGAGAATACGGGTCCCATTGTGTTGGATAGTAGGAAATCCAACACGAATTCGGTCTCGGTTCCATAGTGCATGCGCGCGGATATCTTGTGGCGCATCACGTAATATAAAATTGTGAATTGACACGTCAATGGGACCCCGTTAGTAGTTAAAGTCTGTATTAATTCATTGTTAATCGGAACGTCCTAAAAGAAACAGTGAGAATAAACATACTGTAATAATTTATTTCAAACGGTACTGTAATGGCAAAATACAGTTGGTCAGTGCGTTAAGTGGAGGCACAGAGAAACACGTGGAACGTTATCGTTAAAATGTTACAAGTATAAAATATAAATTATATCATGTCTACTTCCTCCAGGGGGAAAGCAACGGCTAAAGACTTCCACAGACTAACATAGTCTGTGGAACAACCAACATATTTCGCATTATTTTGTTTTATATTTGGTTAGGTAGGAACATAAAAAATACCTTAGAATAGATGTATAGGGCAATATACCACAAAATGCATATCTTCACACTATTGTCGTGAGGAATTTTAAGCAGTTTCATACACCAAGTTGCAGTTTTCTTTACATCCACTTGCCGTGTTTTCAAGAAGATGAATAGTACATTTTGCAATGATCTGAAAAGTTTTCTGTGTGTGGTGTTATTGACATAGTAACGAGGTTTACTTTTGAGCATCTCGTCAATTTCATCCATCATTCGATACGATATTTCATTCAGCTTGTCAACATCTGCCACTTTATTCAACATTGCTATTGATAGAAACTGTATATGCTGAGTGAAGACATATATGCTATAAAGAAAGAAAAACATTTTAAATTCATAGCCCCAAATCACTGACATGTGGGTGATCATGTTAATTATTTTCCAGTCAAAAGTATTTAGAAAACGGATAAAACTCAATCATTAAACATAAATATAACAGTATTCAATTAAATAAACTCATATACTCACTCATGCACAATTAATCCTTGCAATTTAGACAATAATTCCACTGTCAGATTTTCAGTAATCCTTAAAAAAAAAACAATGTAATTTACATCACCAGCTATAAATTCCACTTAATTTATAATTATTACAAACAGAGAATACTATAATGTTGAATGTACCTTTGATCTTTCTTTGGAACAATAGCATAAAGTAGTGCAGTACACAAAATATTGACCATATTGTCATAGTTTGCCACATTTTTACTGCTCAAATATTTAACCATAAAATATAGTGGCATTCTCTTGACCATAGCCATATCCAAAATTACTTGATAGTGCTGTACTATAATACTGTTGTGCTGTGGTGACTTCAGTAAAAAATCCATGGTAATAAGCTTTAATAATTCATCAACACAACTTATGTAATCTTTATTTGATTTAAGCTCACATATTTGAGTCCATATGTAAGTTAAAAATACTAAGAATTCAAATGGCAATCTACTATTATCAACAAGTTTTGTTATAATCTTATTCATGATCTTCAGAATATACTTAAAGCATCCTCGACCTCCACAGTCAAGGGCTTCTTCAAGGTATACATATATTTTGATTACATCATCATCTTCGGGTTCTTCTGTTAGATATGTTAAAATTGTGTCACATGATATCTCATAAAAAGCGCTTCGCAATTTACCATTGCCTGGGCCTACATTTGAAATACTACTTATAATATCCATATACTGTTCACATGTTAACATATCTTTTTTATGATATTGATTCATCATTTGACTTTTGGTTAAATAATTAAGCATACAAATTGCAAAAATCCTTTTATCCAATGGTGTTTCTTCACATTTAAATGAGTGTACGCTGCTAATGTACAGTTCAAGCACAACATCTCTAACATCTCCATCATTGATTGTCATGCCTTTCAAAGCTTCAAAAAGAGTCATAAGGGTTTCCGGTTCAAATACAATATCATTACTGAGTAGGATGACCAGATACTGCAATATTATCTTGCAATGTTGCCCAACACCACCATTTATATAAATCATGTATGGTTCTGTCCGACCAGCTGTCATGCTATACAGATTAAGTAAAAATTTAACATCAGCTAAACATTGGGCTTTGTTTGCTTGGGGTCTATTACAAGTATTTGTGATGTTTGCAACTTTATCACTTATAATATTCAAGAAGAAAGGTATACCATCTTGCTCATAGCCACTTACATACAATAGGCCAATGTGGATATTTTCACATGAAGCAGTCATAGCTTTGGCAAACACATTTTTATCAGAATCTGTTAAATATAAGTTCTTCTTTACGTGTGTAGCGAGAGGACCCATAACATGAGACGTTATTGGTGTTTCTATGTGCAATTGTGGATAAATGCTCACATAATCCTCCCAAATGAACCCTTTGCAAGAATTTACTATGAAATTACATATATGTAGAAATATAGCTTTTTTAATAACTGGGCTATTGCATGGTATTCTTAAGATATCATTAATGATTGTGCAAATTTTTCTATGTCCAACATGCAGCAATAGTGATGAATAAACCACTTCTCCCAATGTCTCACTTAAGTAATATAGAGGTACCGGACACCATTTGACACTTGGAATTGTTTCTAAAATATTCCTAAATGATTGCTTATCATCCAAAGCTTTAGCAATGGCTGTGGTCAAATGTTTTGTGTCAAAAGCATTTTCATACAGATTAAAATCATTGAGAGCATTCAATAATGTCAATGCTTCAAAATTACTCTCAACTTTTATTTCTAATCTGTACATAATACAATTGAGTCTCACAAGAGCATTTTCATGCCGGAGACCAATGTTGTAGGCACAGCTTAGCCAGCAGTGCCCCAGATGCTTTACTGACTCAAACAGTTTTAGTGAAGGTAATACAATGTTACTTTGCATTTCTTCCAAACTTTCTAACAATATGAAAAAATTATCCCACATAGTTTTAAGATACTTCTCATTTTTTTTATCCCATACCATTGCCATTTCTTCTGTGTTTATGTTTATGTCATTCTCGCTACCAGTCAAGCTTTCCAATGCTCTTTTAATAAGGTAAGTTGCTCTTTTCCTTATTGCTGCATCATCAGACTGCAGACCGAGTAGAACAGAGTGCCAAAAGTCAGATGTTGTTGTTACATTGTATTGTGAATACTTATTTAATTCATCACCAACTGGCAAGTAGTATTCTGCTAAACAGTTCAATGCTTTCAAATTTAGGTAATTTAATTCCTTCTCATCTTTTATACAATTCCACAGTCTATCTAAGATCGAGAAACCACTGATGGCACTTATGAAATTTGGAATTATCGAGGTAAAAAAGTAAGAGAGAACTCGGTCATTTGAAGTGAAAACAATGTTTTCTACTGGAACTTGGAGGAATGGCATTGATAGCTGCTTCTCTCTATCACTAACAGCCCTAAGAATGCTGTTACACAATTTTAAGTGGATTAATAATTTGGGCATGTCTTTGTCCTCCATTGGATCATCGGTAATTTCAGCAATAGTCTCACATTTTAATGGTATATCCATTTCGCTAAGGATTTGCTGTAGAAGATGTTGAGACTTCGTCATCAATGACTTCGGGTCTAAAAGCAGGACCAACTGCGTTATATTACACACGAGCTCGATGTTTTCTGGTTTTGCGTGTGAAAACAGCTTGGCAACAAAGTCAAATTCAGTTTCATTGTTACAATCTAATGATTCTTGCTCGTTTACGGCGAATTTATATTTTAAGAAACGTGAAGCTTCCTCCAAATGTTTATTCGTGAAACTACTTCGTGACATAATTTTACATAGCTGTGTATTAATAATTTCTTCGTCCAAATCCAAAGAATCCAATAAAGCTAATATCTCTTTGGAATCCATTTCTAAGCCTTTGACTTGTATACTTAGCGAACACTAATATTTCTTTGCACCTCGTTGAGCTTAATTTTTAAACATTATTTGGTAATAGCACATTCTTATAATAAATTCTTTTTATTCCATGCGGTTTGTTTATATCTACAATCGACTTTTTGACAACTCAAGGGATATGTCTCGATATATCGCAGTCGTAAGTGTTACCGTAACGTTGTCAATCGATATTTCTAGATAATTTTTACTTGTTTATCATAGAATACGTAGACCAGCAATATTGTACAAAATATGAAAATTAGGTATTTCAAAACAATGGTAAAGGACAGGTCCAATTCTGTATAATATTAAAAAAGAACTGGTCACTTGATAACTAATTGCAAAATATCATCTCACCAAGAACCTTACAAAGCAATAAATCAATACGTAC
>DWEE01003547.1:0-10407 GCA_018245755.1 Parelbella macleannani
TCGTCGGTGGCGAGAAGCAGCCGCCGATGTGGCGCGGCAGTGCTGTTACGGTTACCAGTATGTTATATTTGTCGCCACAAAGCCGAACTGGTTATGTTAATGCCATAATCGCTGACAACGAACTTGCTACGATACCTACAAAAATAAAGTAACATCGCAGCGAAAACGAATGACAACATTGCGTATTACAAGAAAAAAATGACTATAAGATAATGTCAAACGTAACGAGGCAGCGAAACATCTAAATAAGCATACATTTGTGCAATGTTTTTATAACGCCTGCGTCTCACCACTCTGCACTGAATGTATAAGTGGGGAAGGAAAGATCATCTCGTGGACTTGTACTCATACAATGTAACCCGCCTCGGACAAGTTCACAAGGACGGCCTATCCGCTTCTAGGACTATAGTAAGTATACGTATTAGTTGTTCAACAAACCATTAATTTGCTGTTAACTGCTAATAGCACTGTTAGTGCGCGCAAGTTAAGCTTGTATATTGTGTTAATACGAGTGCCGGTGCGTGGTGTGAGAAGCGAGGTGATCCCCTAGAGCGCACATCGTGGCCTGTGATGCTCACCCCAAAATACTAGCTGAGCGTCGCCGCGAGCACGCCGCGGACTGTTCTGCCGAATGTATTAATACTATATAGGGAGCTAATCGCGCGTCCCGACCGGAGGATGTGATGCACTTTTACAATATTATATATAACCTATAATAATATACTCAATATCGCAAATATACACCGTGACACAAGCTTAATCTACTTTACTCGGTCTTAGCAAAAAGAATAAACTTCGCCCAGTTTGAAAATATGTGGGAAGCATTCGGGTATAAAGCGAAAAGCTACAAGTACTTACATTAATTGCGCAGATAGAACAAGCTACGTCACAACACTAGTATTTCCACAACACATTACTGCTACACCAGTGTCAAATGTAGTACTTTCTCACTAATGTTATTGCTCCAAGAGCGATAAGATTAACGAAGACCCCTATAATGGATGATGTGCGGTAACAAGACATTTCGGTTGCAGTACACATGAATTCATTCATTAGCCGAATAAATGGCGAAAATAATAGCTGAAGCGGTAGCATTTATAACAGCTGTACATACAACTACATTATGCTTATCTTACTGCAACACACACAGAACTCGACTAGCCACATGACAGGTAAGCGTTTCCGTCGCGCCATTAACTTATTGTTAGCTAGCACATACGAGATTTTTTCATAATAAAATAAACCCCCCCCCCCCTTCCTGACTTCTTCATTCATCTCATCCCACACGTCCTTCACAGGTCATACTCAATTTTTCTCTACTGCATACAAAGACTCCGGCCGTTCACCTGACACACATCGCTAATACTAATCACGCAGTGACGTCATTTTTCTATAGCGACGATTTGGAAATTTCACATAAAATGAAAGTGTACATACATCCATACAGAGAGCGATACGTATTAGAAACCGCGTGGGAAAGAAAAAGGAGAAAAAAATACGCATATTCATTTGTATATATATTCATTATAGCTTTTACTGCAATTATATTGAATAGGTAGTGATTTGCACGTGACGTTAGGGCGCCGCGACACTTTAGCGATTCGTCGCTTATAACAAATAACTAACGGTGCTAATGACGAGCAGTGGATATTAACATAGCGGTGAGACAGAGTGTCGGAAGTTTTTGAAACGTCCTTAAAGACTTAGGATAAATGTTATATGTGATAATCTATTGGTTTACATTTTAGACTTCAACTTAAGGATTTTGGGGTTCAATTCCTGAAATACACAGGACACACAGAATAAAACTGTGAAGCAGAGCAAGGAAAGATCGTGACAAAGGCTGCACGCCTTGGAGTTATCCAAAATGCTCTCACAGCGTTCGCAACTGGCACTTAGCCTATGTATTAGAACTTAAGGACCCTTGTAGATTGAAGAAAAAAAGCACTAAAAGCGATATATAATGATAATATTAGGATTGATATTTGACGTATTATCTTTGTTATATAATGTATGCCTGGCTAGCATGGCATACTATGGCATAAACCCTTCTCATTATGACAAAAAAATCTGTGTCAACAGTTGATCGAATAAAGGTATGATAATGGCTATTTGATAGCACACCTAACAATCATAGTATACGCATAAATTATTTAAAGAGAAAACAGATGTCAATAAACTTCATATGTCAATTTACTTCCGTAACAATTATACAGCAGTAACGCGGCAGCAAATTCAATGTGCTAGCGCCTTTACACCACTTTTTGCGTACCATTGCCTTACGTAGTACAGAAACGGTTTCGTGTGTCATTCGCCGTACATAATGATGCTCGAAGAAAGTTTCTCCGGCTTAGCGCCAGCCGGCCGATTAATGAACACCATTGTGCCTTACGGAAACAAGTGGATACAGGAGACAGCGGATGTTGAACATTTTGGGTCTGACGATTTTGGTCTGCTTCCGGACAAAAATTACTTAATAGATACTTCGTTAATTTACTTACTACCTGCTTAATGTAACATTTGCTTTCGGAAGCAATCATTTGAAAGTACATAGTTATATCAGATGATTCTAAAAATATCAAAGTTTGTTTTCGGCTGTGGCTGGATTTTAATTTTTAAAATGAGAATGATATAAAAATGGTCTTTCTCATCTTTTTCTTTTCGACGAATGCGTAGGTCTCATTTATAGAGATTAGAGGAAGTCTGATTAATTTCTGTTTCTATGTCCTACTTGCTACTACAGATAGAGGTCGACTTTAATGTTGACTCTCTTACTCTGCTACGTCCTTCTACAAACCAGCTAACAGAAGAATACACCCTCATGCCAAAGCCCTGGATTTTGACCATACCTTTAACACCATCCAAAAGCCATGCATTCCCTCGAACATATCAAACCTTCCACACCCTTAACTTAACCCTAACCACCATTCCAACCCAAAACGGTAGTCAGCTAATTTCAACTGCCACCCAACCCGACGTGAACCCAATTCGCTAAGGTCAACACCTAGTTGAGCTGGTCAATTCAATTAGTACTCAAATTAGGTAGGTTTAGTTGACAAATGACGCTGAACGAGTGAGAAGAATAAAATGACGTATGTACTAACCTATACCTACCTATAAACAACATTATTATATGCATACATGTATGTTAAGGAAGGAATTAGTGTGTTATAATTAATTTTACGTTTCGTTCCAAGCCCCGTGCTTTTTGTATACAACGGATTGTGATTTCTATTTATGTCCGTCAGTTTTGGCTCAAAAGACCAACTTCTTAGATACCCGTGCCGTATGTACGAGGCAATTTAAAAAAAAAAGATTTTTCTAATTTAGGTATTCACTCGTATGCACTCGTGCACTCGTGCACTCGTATATAATAAGTATGCAAGCACTCCTAATTTAGATTATTTACAAACGAACCACTCGAGTTGACTCAGAAACCCAATTAAAACGTAAATAACCCATTGATAAATTAAATTGATTTTGATAACGATTGTAACATAGTATGAATAAGCACATCAATTGAGACAGACTACAAATTGATTGTTTTATAAGTACTGTAATACGTTAAGCCCAAAATTGATCATCATCAACCTGCCAGTGTTCACTAATTAGATTAAGTATTAGCCATAATCCCCACACTAGGCGTGCGGCTTAGTCTAATGGTCACTATCGAAGAAACAACTTGTGTAAATATGATTTTAACGCTCCTTATGTTCAGAAGTTCAAAATAGATCAAATTAAAATATGTATCATTAAAAACGCCAAAGAGGTCTTGACATGAAAATGTACGAGACAAACAGACACACAAGAGAACATAACTTTAAAATTCCTAGTTCGACAGAGTTGATTACATTACTGTTAGAAACATGACTAAATACCTAATAATAAAATCTAAGAGAAATAACTCCTGTAATCCCCGAAGTTGTAGTCAGAAGAGTGTAATACACTACTACGTTTCACCAGTTACGTTTACGACCCATGGAAAAGGTGGTGAGTCTATTGCCATATAAAATGTAAGAGAATATGATATTTATAAAGATAGCGATAAATATAGAAGATGCAGCTTATACATATCTGTAACCTACTTGAGGTGACGATAAAATATATAAAAATAATAATTACGCTATATACGATATTTTACATAAAAACAAGAAATATATAAAGAGAACCGTTATAACTACCATCGAACAACGACTCCCTCACAAGTTTGTGCACTCTGGGAATATTGGAAGCAGTATCCGAACGCATGTAGATATGTGCAAGTATTTTACAGTTGCACAAACGCACGGGAGTCACGATGCAACGTTACTGCCGGTACACGGTTATTTCTCTAACACGTGCAAACAAATGCGACACACAGTATACACGAAACACATTTCGAATCACAATAACGTGATACAGATATTTTGATTTGTATAATAATAACGTCTTGAGCCAATTTTGCACACAACCATTTGATCCCTAGCGAGGTAGATTCTAGACTATAGTAACCAATATACTCGTATATACTCGTGTTCTCTAAGCACATATTTGTATACACAACCTTAGACCCAGGCGTAGTGTTACTAACCTAATCTAATCATTGTACCAACGGATCAGACTATGTATAATATACAATTCTTACTTACCATCATATTACAATTGCCGGATGTCATGTCTATGATCTCATTTAATCTATGGTCAACTGAATCAACACTAGCATTGATCTTAACTGCTCCACGTATAAACAAATATAATTTATTATATACAGAACCAATGTCACCCGGTCCGCGGTTCACGGATTGTTAATAATATCACCCACAGTGCGTAATTGAATTATAATTAATTAGCTAAGCTTCTACACCACTGATTTGGGTACATCTTACATCCAGTCATCAGAACTTGGGGAGGGGGGATAACCTTGATGTTATTATAATCACTTTGGGTTTGTAAGGATACAGATATTACGCAGTCGGGTGACCTCTGCCTATCCTGTAGGAGTCATAGCGTGACGATGTAATAATAACAATTCTTTTGTAAAATATTTGTCGCGACAAATAATTCATTCGTATCCCACTTTGGAGTCCGTTAATATAATTGTTCATCAACTGACCGTCATCATCATTATAGACTATCTCAGTTGACTGCTGGATATCGGACTCCTCTGTGTCATCACCCTGTCCTCGAATGTGCATTATCAGGTCAATTGATACAACTGTTTTGGTAGCCTTTTCCAGTATGCACTGTTAATTTGATTATGTAATCAAATAATAATAAATAATAAATAACATAATAATAGCTCCTGCCCAAAATTGGTCTTTTTACTTCAAAAATTATTTAATTTACATATAACACTAATATTTTACTTTGCTTCCATAACTTTTTGTTGTATTATCCTTTAATAAAGAAATCCATCCAATTAGTAAAGAAGTACAATTATTACGTATTTTAATTGCTTCGGACTCCAACTCTGTAATTCCATAGCTGGGCACGAGTCTGTACCAAATTACCAATTCTGTACCAAACTACTGACAGTGCGTCGTGGTAACAGATAAATAGCTAGTATAGATAAAAAACTGCCTGCAAACATGGAAACAATATTTAAAATATTATCAGCATTATCATCATCGTCAGCCCACTCCCTTCCACTGTTGAACACAGGCCTCTCTAATAGCACGCCACCTATCAAGTATACCTAGCAAGATCTCTAAGCGTTTCACTCCCGAGCGGAGCATGTTCAATTAATAAAATTTATCTCCAATATTATATCTATCCAAGTGTAACATACTTCACACAGGCCAACCCCAGCTCAATTTATCTCTGATAATGTTACATTACTGATTAAATCTTTGTAAATATTTATTATATATGTATGTATGTATCAATATTTTGTTGATATCACGACTAGAAGTCGTGATAACGCCTGGGTAGAAGAGTCTGAAGACCAGGATATATATAAATTAAAGGAATATCGCCATTTAGTGTTTTATCAGTTAATCAGCTGTCTGATTTATAATAGTGCAGGCTTTGCCTAGTTGGATCAAATGGCAGAGTGCGTGGTACTTAAAAATATTATTATTCTGTTTCGAGCACAACATTCATCAAAAATTGTTCCGAAATCATACTAAGCGATACTAGCGTCATCTAGCATTGTGTGATTCGCCCGTCACATTTATTCCTCTTTTCATCTAAACACTTAATTTCCAACTACCTCCATATAATACTTAGTCGGTGTGAATCAAATATCAAGTAATAAAAATTTCATTTCCGCAAACCAGACCTATTTCTAGCCACTTTCCAGATGATTTAGACATACGTACAGCCCTATAACAAATTCCAGTGACGTCACAATTGATAATAGACCAATTAGAAGCGTTAAAACAAAGTTGTTACAAAGAGTAATTAATATGAGGTCGCAGTTCAAGCGAAGTATTCCTTTGTTGCGGCTGGTTATCTCTCGCGGCGAGATGATTCATTTTGGGCGAAAGAGCGAAATGTGTATTGTGACGTCACTTTACACATACACGCGCACACACACAAATACTCTTTGTACACTAATGCACATTAAGTCTTATCTGTGTGTGTATCATTATCAGTGTACAAAATCAAATCAATACGTACATATATAATCATCATCGTCATCTAAGTTTATAAGTTTTACAGCCATAAAGTTTGCCACACTATTCAAGTGCGTGTTGGCAAACGTTAACATAACTCTACTAATACTACTTTAGTGTGTTGTAATGTTGTCAGTGGTCTCATGTTTTCCTTATTTATGATTTCCAAAAATATATCCCTATGCAATCCTGTGGTGGCGCCAAAATCGTGAAATGATAATAAAGTGTTATATTATACGACGGAGATTCATGTCACAATGATGCAATAAGCAGCAAATGTGCAGAATGAGCAGAGTATCTGCGCTATCGAGTTCTAAACTGGATTTTACAACCCCCATTCTGGCGCCTTACTTATTCTTTCAAACTAAAAGTTACAATACCAGAACGCTTCTTCCCGGAATCTCATGATAGAACATAAGGAAGCTCAGTCTGACTGTTGCAAATGTTTCCATCAATAATTTCTCCGGCGCATGAACGATCTCCCACACGATAAAATGTAAACAATTGAACGTCAATCATTCTCATGATAACGCTGGGACGACTGCTGATGGAATGTAATTAATTCTGAGGCTTTTTAGTTGCCGACGTCACTCATCGCGAGCGCAGGGTTGCTTAGTGACCAAAGACACATTTAATCACTTTTTGGTTGAGATCTTATTGAGAGAGTGCCGAAAGTTTTCTTTTGTTGACTGTTACTCTCGGTCAATGTCATCAATAGCGTGTGAAAAGTTGCTGAAAGCAATAATTTGTATCTATATGATTTTAACGTTCAGTAAGTGTGTGTGTTTTCTTTTGTGATGAAATAAAAGTTTCTGATTTTGAATGAATGCACTACTTCCCTATCGAAAGTTAAGGCATATAGACAAAATCCTTGGTGCAAGAAATACTGTACGGACACAAAAATACATAGGTTCATTCGCTGACATATCCGTAGGAGTTAAGTAACTGCGGTGTACAAAGTAGGGAAATACAAAAAACAAATGTTCTCATGGGAGGGAAACTACCCTAGAAATTTCCAAGAATAACCCGATACAAAAATATACCAACCCGAATAAAAATAAACCAGACCAAAGTGCGAGGAATGGGGAAACATGTCCCCAATTTTAAATAACCGCGGTTCGGACGCTCAGACGAACGAACTATTAATTCGTTCTTAAAATAGTTCAATGGCCTATTCTGGGAGCAAATGATAATTCGGTAAATGGAATACTTGTGAAGAATGAGACTGTAACGTATTAACACACCAAAGACTTGATAATGGATTTCCAAAAATAACATTTGGATGTTTGTTTAATTTCCGTTAGAGCAGTGCTTAGTGACCTTGACTGCTTAGCCGAAAGGTTGTGGATCGTTTCTCACCAGGACAATTATTTGTGTGATAGGGAACAATAATTATTTCTTCTGCTCATGTTAGTATATAGGTATATATAGTATGTTTGTAAATCTGATCTCCCGAACTAAGTCGACGGTATCGATATGATTTAAAAAAAAAAGAAAGTTGAATCCTGAAACAAGGTCAGATATGACATACATGTAAGTTTTATGCAAGGTTGGACCAAGTGAATAATAATTAAAATACATCCGAACAATTTATACATCGTTGTCCAAACACAAATTAGGCAGAGTCTGTTTTACGATAACCAGAGGGCTAATAAACACTTACGATCAACAAATACTTGAGCTCATAGCACAAAAATTTATTCTGGTTAGGAATCAATTCCACTATCCCCGAATTTGCAGCTACGAAAACTAACCATCGACTGATTCTTCTAAGTTTTCCTGAGTATATTCATAGTAAGTAAAGAGTAAATAATGTCAATGCAATAGATTCACACTTAAGATAATCCGCCTGAACCAGTCACCGTTTGTGGCTTTCCCGCCCACGCACCGCTCAACAGACTGCGATGCGTAAAATTTGCTATCAATAGCACCCACCTACTCGTTAGTCACGGTAGGTCGAGAATAATAAGCCAGCATGAGCAACAAGTGAGATCGATACTGATTCGCTAAGTTGTACATTTCAATATTCATCTTGAGTGAAACCAATGTGATCTGCGTGTATCAAAGAAAAAATATTTTATCAACACGCCAGGTACCTTACAAGTTAGGCTAAGGGCGCCAATTTACAAATATCTCTATCCTTGCAGACCTGATATGCTCCTTTCACACTCATATCACACATACACGCCGGTATCGGAGATTTTTAACTCCCCCATGAGACAGTATCTGACCTACTCACTTAGGCAAGAAAAGTAAGTTAATACTGATATATTCAATCAAAAATAGAAGTATTCAAAAGCGGAAACTTGGGACAAGAAGGAAGTCCACAAAAAATACTCCAAGCTGCTTTATTGGAATGAGTCAGGGAAGAGTGAGTAGCCAATTGAATCCCAATGTCTTTATTTTTAACAGCAATAGACTCGCGTTTGCCTAGTAAGTACGTATTCACTCTTGCCTTGAATAGTTCCAAGTTGTATAAATTGGAAAACATAGACACTAGGTAATACCACTCTTTTGCAGTCTGTATAAGAAACCGCTATGCCTCATCTTACTCAGGAAATGTCTTGAAAACATTAGCAAATAGTACGTTGACTGACGCGACACACAGCCGATGCGAATAAGTCAAAAACCTTTACAGCCGTATGTATCACGGAGCGAAAGTCAATGTTTACAAACACGCCAGCCGCGTTGCGTACGGGTGGGCAGGGAAGCGATGTATCGTTAGCAGCGTGTTATACGAAGGAATGATGATTTATTACCGGAAGACGGTTTTTTATGCAATCGTATTGTGTAGCGCGGGTACGTTGGATTTTACGATGTAAAATCACGCTAGCCAGCGTGTTGAGGTATATACAGTGATACCGTGTTGCGCCATGTTTAGTAGCGAGGCACATCGTAATTTCGATTTCGGTTTGAGTAGGTTTTGGGTTTGAACCATAGTAGCATATAATTCTCACTTTTAATAGTTGTGCGTTTTTAAAATATTAATTAGGTAAAAACATTATTAAACGAGACCCATATCCGTAGAAAAGGAAGGCCTAGGTTGTGATCAGAGTGCCATGAGTGAAGATGTCCCAACATATTTATATATTATTTAATATTTACCATCCGCTGTTACCTGCGTCCTCATCTATGTCGTTTATATAATATACATTATTATATTTTACATACAGTGAAAGAAACAACATGTAATGAAGGCCAAAATATATTTTGTTAATTGAAAATATCGTTTTTACATTGTAATTCCTAAAACATAAATGAATATATCGTAACATTTTATTAAGATACGGACCAAATGTCTAAGAAGTAAAATTAAAAAACTTTTTTCAAAATCCATCCAATAGTTTTTGCGTGATGCACCGACTACGGCAGATCTATATACATATGTAATCGTACATATAATATATAATTTAATACATATATATATATGTACATAATATATGACAGCCGGTTATGAATGGCCAAAACCAGAGTCATATAACAGCGTAGTGTGAAATTTACTCCCTATTTATATTATGTGTATGTTTGCACGAGTCCAACCAGTTTTTGAGACCTTGTTATATTTGTGTTAAAAAAATTTATCTCATAAGGTTATTTCGATTCGATAACTTCGTAATATTTGGAGCTTATTTTAAAAGGAAAATGTCGATGATTAAAATGAGACTGCCTCGTTGGTCGAGTGGTTGCAAGCGCGACTGCCGATCGGGAGGGCCTGGGTTCAAATCTCGGGTTGGGTGCTATTAGATTTTTCTAATTTAGAATTTCTAGTAGTGACTCGGAGTCTGGAATTGTGCCCGGTGTATGGCAATAG
>DWEE01003548.1:0-10406 GCA_018245755.1 Parelbella macleannani
GTCTGCCAACCCGCACTTGGCCAGCGTGGCAGACTATGGCCTTGACCCTCTCAATATGAGAGGAGACCCATATTCCAGCAGTGGAATGACAAATGGGTCGATTATTATTTTTTTTTTTTTATAAGGATAGAAATATTTGGCACTCTGTGCTCTATGTGTACACCGTAAGGGTCCTCGCATGAAGATATGTACTCGTATGTATGTGTTTATTGGCGATTAGGTTTTGTGATTTTTAATACTAATAGAAGTGTTAAGCGGCCTGTGTTTAGGTACGTAGAATGTTTGCCAAATCGTTAGTTCGTTTTGAGCGATTGAAGAGCAGACGACCAGACGTGAGACATGTTCGTAAAACAGTAAGCTGTGCACGACTACCGTTATACAATACTGTCCGCTGTTAAATAAATAACATTGAAATGACTTACGGCGCGAAAAAAAATTACTATTCATTCGTCCAGTGCAAAGCAAACAAAAGGAATCCCTCAGAAATGTGTTCCTGCATAAAAAATGGGAATTCCCAAAACGCATTGTTTACAGAGGCGGGCGCGTGCGAGACGTGGCGATATGCGTTTATTATGAAGAACGTCTTGTAATGCAATGAAAGGGAAAATTATAGTTTTTATGCGGCGCGCGGTGACGCCGCTTCCACGAACGCGCGGCCGCGGGCGGCCGCGCGCCCGCGCCGGCGCCGCGCGCCGACCCGGTCTCGCCTAACACAGCACTATTAACATCGCTCACAGTCCTTCGCCATTGTTCATCGACCATCACGCTTATATTTCCCCGAAGGGGCACGCAGAGTGGTGTTATACAATCCCATGACTCACTTGTCATGTTATACGTCCTAACATGAAATAGGGAGTAATAATTGCAGAATTACAGCATATCCAATAATAAATTCCTAAAACTTTCCTTCACCACAAGTTTCTGTATCGAGGACTGGGTTTTTCTTTAACATATCTGCTATAATTATTTTATGTTTAATGCGTGGTATTCATTGTTATATTTATAGCGATCGAGGGAATACCGCGAGTTAAATGCAATCTTGAGCTCTAATTGGGATTCTACAATTAACCGTCGTTTAGGATAGTTAATGTCGGGCTAATCGGATTGTCTAGTAGGTCTAACCGCAACGCAACCAAAACCACGCTTTTTGTGGTCTCGTTATGTCTGGAAAATATACATAAATTATGTTTGCAACAGATTTGATTAACCCCATACTTGTAGAGTACTTTAGACTCTACACCATACTGTTCGTGACGAACATGTTCTCATAGTTAACATATTCCGCTTGTTCATATCCGATATCGAAACAAATATTGTATTTAGAAAATTTACAGATATCGAGCATGCGTTTGAGACTTGTGAGATATACTGGCCATTGGCATGAGAAATACTTTATTATATGTTACACGCATATATTTGAAAAGATCGAACTTACGAACAAGATAAACAGTACAAGTGTGTTAAAAGTCGCGTCAAGAAACCGGTTTAAGACATTTTTTCCACTAGTAAAATCGCGAACAGTGCATACATAGCGCATAAATCACTGGAGTCCGCGGTGTGGAGTCAGTGTGGGGCGGTTCAAGATAATAAATCAGGGGCCGGAGTCGCGGCGAGCAGATAATGACGTCACTGGCACGTATCTCGGAGAATCCCCGGAAGTGAGTGAATAAAATAAAAATGTCACGTAGCGATCAGCTGTCGGGCGAGCGGCGCGCGGCGCACCGCGGCGGTACGCATAACGACGCCGCAATAAAACTTATTTTTATGTTTTTCGCTCACAATGGCCGCGCGAAGGTCGAGCTATCTAAATGGGTCAATACACTCTGCGTAGTACGAGCGTCGAACACGTGCTCCCGCGTTTGTAAATAGCGAGATATCGGCCGATTGTTGCAGTGATTAATGGGGAGCGTAATGACTCGGCGCCGGCCGCCGCGCGCTAATGTGCTCATTCACCGCTCCGCCACTATTATTATTTAAGATGTTCACTTCGCACTCCGCCAATCGATGCGACATTAGGCCGATGGCCAATGTCAAGGTTGCACTTGCTATGCGCCTCGCACGCGCTTATTGTCTATTATGTGCACTTAACTTTACAAATTTGGATTCGGCCGGTTTCGTTTTCGTGCGTCTCTATTTGGTTCAAAAATATCGAGATTAGCACTTGTTTTACTTAAAACGAGTAAAAAGTCTTCTACAGCTGTAAAAATACTCATTCCCTTAATAAATTATACAAATTTTGGAATGTGTGAAAGCATAATAGTATTAAAGACCAAAATGTCTAAGAGAAAACGTTGTGCATTACCAATTAAGATAGTAGTATGAACATAACAAATACATTAATTGTACAGAGCCCGGTATCGAAATCGAAATCATCCGCGATCGGCCGATCACGGCAATAGAACTATAATAACCTATTAAAACGTCATGATGATGAATCGAATTTCGTTACGAAGTGAATGTTTGTATATAGGTGATGGTGTCGGAAGGCGGGCAAGCGGCATCGATAAACCTCAGCGATAAGGGCGAGGTCACGGTTATCAATGGAGGCATCTCCATACGCGCATCGCGGCCGGCCACGACATCTCGCGCCCATTCACTATGAAGACGCCCCCCTCGCCCGCGCCCTCCCACCCTCTACCCTCCGCGGTGCATCCATGCAACAAGTTAGGGCACAGTTTCCGTCTTGTAAGGAGTTCGGAAGACGAATGCATCCTACGATCCGCGCTACACAACTTTACTCAATGAACTACCACTGCATGCCCGCTAACGGCATGAGAGATTGTATTAAACATTCTTTCTCTCAAGAACGTGCTTTAACATTTCTGTTTGTGGGAAAACGGTGTATCAAACTGAAGTTCCGAATCAAACGCTGTGCGAAGCCAAATCGTTAACTAATAAGCTAATTAAGCGTGTATATGTTTTTAGTGAAATGTGTAATTATCGTGTACATACAGTCCTCCGACCGTAACGATGACACGGCTCGCGTTATTCAAATAGAGTTCTCGTAAAACATGGCGGTCCAAACATATTTTCAGCTCGGTGATGCCCAATTAAATATGGATGTGATTGAAAAACGTGTGTCCGGTAACGAGCATGTACATAATTGGTGGGCGGCGGTGGAAGGCCCGGAGTGACCCAGTTGCGTTGCCCGGCGACCTGGGGCTCGCGCCCCGCCGGGCTCGACTGCCCCCTGCCTGTCCCCCCTCGCACTAAATAACCTGCCCGAAAGCGACACCTTAACAAAGGTCGTTCAACCATCACAGGGTATTTGCTCCTAGGGATTTTTATCTACGATATACGAAATATGCACCCCTCGAAAGTCCTAAAAAATTAAAATGAGTCGTGTTTTTCAGTTAGGTCTTGTCTTGTTCCAATCCTGTTTTACATGTTCACACCTGCATACACGTATCACTACTTGCCATATTTCATTATCAAATCTATCGGCGCAATGAACATAAAAAATGCAAAAAAATGTCGTTGTTCTTTTATAAAGCGAAATAGAAAACCTGAGAGCGAATAAACTTAATTGTTATAAGCCGGGTATGCCGACTGCCACCCCTCGAAGACACCCGCGCAGGGCGGAGGGAGACAGAACTGAGTTGTATTTCTCCAAAGTTGTGCTAAATTTCACTTTCTCTGAAGACGGTGTGCGTAGTCTTAGCCACCCACTTCGCCCCCGCCCGCCATGAAACTTTGCAAAACAGTTTTAAATACTATCTCCTACTCATAAGCAAATTATTAAACGTAACGATTGCGAACAAAATACACTATTATACAGAACTAATACTTGGTAACTGGTATTTTCTCTCTGCTACTGCAACAGGCCAAACATATTGTATCTGGAAACGAAGAGCTTGCTTTGTGACGTCGTTATCTTAGGGAACCCTAACCGAATAAAGCATAAAAAAGTACGACAAAAAAGTCCTTCCACTCACAAAAACCCTACTGCCTCCTCGTCCTCTGAAGTTATAAAACACTGAAGGCGGGCGCACCGAGCGCGGGGCTCGTGGCCTCTATAAGCCCCATCTCTTAAATTGAAAAGGTTTTTTATTCCCTCGTCTTTAGGGTCGAAATTACTTCGTGCTAGGCGCGCGCACGAAAGTCTCGCGGCTGAAAGGCAAGCACACGAGCGTAGAAGCTTTAAAGTAAAATGAAAGCCGACTCACTCTTAATTCACCCGCACATGGACGCGACGTACACGAACGTCGATAGCGCCCCCGGCCGCCGCCGCCTGCCCCCACGCTCCAGGCATAAATAAGGGGGGCAACTCCGCTTAACAAGAGAGTGAGCACCCTCCCACGCGGCAACGCTGGAGGGAGATGCGAGGGGGCTGCGGCGAAGGACGAATTAAGGAGATGAGAGAGCACACGCTCTCGAGACGCCAAACATCGTGCCGCTCCAAGAATTAAGCTTGAACTTACAGTTGAACGTCATTTTTGTCTCATTTATTTGTCCGAAATACGGATAAACTTTATTTTTCGTTTCCATCGATAACTCCATAGTTTGACATATGTATGGGAAACCTTTCCCATTTTATAGATTTTTGTAAAGAGTTTACTATGTTATGTAACGCAGAAGATATGCTGTCGTATGAAAAAATATTTTGTACAAGCGAAGCCAATG
The DNA here is from genome assembly GCA_018245755.1 of Parelbella macleannani. Classification (NCBI taxonomy): domain Eukaryota; kingdom Metazoa; phylum Arthropoda; class Insecta; order Lepidoptera; family Hesperiidae; genus Parelbella; species Parelbella macleannani. The sequence continues at coordinate 4,624 of DWEE01003548.1, forward strand.
GCATTGCTTGCGATTCGTATCAGAAACCTCACATACAGCATATGATATCATCTTCACAAATTCCGTCGAATACCCCCTTTATTATAATATTTTTAACGAACAAAAAGAAACTATGTACTCCACTAATCCTGGCGGCACAGACGGGCTACGAACCCGTGACGTCACCGTTGCGTTTCTCAGCACGTGAGTCGCGTCGCTACATAAATTACAAACTATATCCCGCTCGAGTTAGGGTTTGTTTTCGGCAAAATTGCTGGTGCTCCTTTGTCTTGCCGGTGTTTTCTGAAGAAATTGCTCCTTATTTTACGGAGCATTAGGTTTAGTTCAGCTAGCGGGAGCGTGTTCTTGGAGCGAGGGTGGGTATAAATTTTCCATGGGGGCAGACGGGGCGACGTCGCGCTAGGGCGCCGCTGAGTCACGGCGGCGTCGGCGGCGGCGGGCGACGGGGCGGGGGCACATATTGTAAGTATCTACCACTCACATGTCACAAAGTTTTCTCCGCATCGGGAAACTTTGTTAACGTCAACCGAGCACGTGGCCTTCGCCGATATTATATACATAATTGCTCCGGCATTTCCCGCGCTCGCACACATTCCCACTGAATATGTACCGGTCGCTTGAAAATTTAGAATCGTACTGTATTTTTCGATTACATTACCTTTTGTAAAATGAGTAAGAATTGAGGTTGGGATCAGAGTCGACCTGTTTATTGTTTAGTAACATTTAACATTCACTATTCAAAAATACATATATCCAAAACTGACAATTAAGATTCAATTATTTTAAAAGTCTATGGTGATTTTGATTCTAAAAGTTTCCTGAGTTTTTTTCGAATTTGAGCCGCTAAAAGTGAACAATAAGAGTAGATGATGTCGATGTTGGATTACACGGTACAACTCAATTATTAATTATATTATTATATTACACCAGGTCCCTTATAGGGTAATCAGAGAGCATCGACTACCAAATATGTCTGTCCTTAGAGACCTGCTGTACTTCTTCCACGCCCGTTACTCTTTCCTTACGTCTTCGTAACGTATTTGTATGAACAAATCAATAGTTATAACAATGGAGTTATAAAGCGGGCACTGAAATGTCTGATTGTGTAATGTTTTCAGCGGCCGTAAATAATGTATGTAGATAGCGGACCGTCACCTTGAGGCGTGATAACGAATAGTTGTGATAACGATACGAGAGCGACTCGCTTACAACAACGCTGTAACGTACGAACACGACGCCGCTAACAATTATTCAATAATTATTTGTTTATCCAATTAATTAGGTATGAAGAGATTGATGAGTGGGGAAGAAGCACGGCAAATTTGCAAGGTTTGGGATATTTGGCACCCCGTGCTCTCTGCCTTCCCTGTGAGAGACTTGAAGTGAAGATGTGTATGTAATAAGCTAAACTACGAATGAGGATGCCTGTAAAGACGTAAGGCCGGAGATATTTGGCATTCAGTACAACTACCTTCTCCGTAACGGATCTGGCGTGATAATGTAATAATAATAATAATAACTAATCAGGAAGAGGAACGACAGAATAATTTTGAAATTCTCCTCAAGTCAAGGTTTATTTTGGTACAGTTACAATAAATTTCCTTATATTTCACTGTGGAATGTAAAAAATTATTTGATACAATTATTGAAATGAAAATGTCACCCACTATATATATAATGTGTTTGTAACGTATAAATAAATCCAACATATTAAACGAGTAAAAAACCTGATGATAACAAATACACGTAAGAAATAAAAAAAATGTTATTTGTAGCTTTTTATGTATACTAGAGAGTAAATGTAAGTTGAAGGGCGTGTAGTAATAGTTGGGGATACATTTTATTTAATATCATATAGAAAGGAGCGAGCGCAATGTGAGCAAAGTCGTAATGTTTGAGCATCCGTTAGTGAAGGACTGAGGCGTCCGTTTGCGAACGAGCGGCTACAAAACTGAGCTCTCATGAGTTTCCAATTACATTATGTACAGAAATAGCGCGGCGGGGGTGCCAGGGATCTTATATACTTTCCCCTCCCTTTGCGAAAACTCGCGGCTTCAAAGCGCGGGAACGACTTTTCGCGCGTAAACTTATCGAAGCCCACCTGACACGACACTTTTCTCAGCGGAGCTTATGCGAACGACGTCGTTGATGGAATAAAGAGAAAAAATGCTTCAATACCACCTTTTGCATTATCACAGCGCATTGCGTTAACCCTAGTCAAGTTACGCCACTTCATACTATTTATGTTCGAGTATAGATGGCGTTAGTAGTGGCGAGTTTAGACAGTTCTGTTTAAATTTAAAACTGATTAATTTGTGAAGCAGTGCTGTATAGAATTTTAGGCCTAAAATAATATACCCGAGTCCGGATTCAGTTATTTCAACAATACAGCCGATCCCAACAAGACAAAGTTTAGGAGCGACCCCTGTGCAGCCCTACGAGCGAAGGGCCCGCGCCCGAGGGAGCGCACAAAGATCGACCCCCTGAATTTGGTAATGGGCTCCGTTAACCCAACCAACTTGCAGATTAGGGTTCTTTCTAACGTTCATTCATTCTGTACATCATTCCATTATCAGTTTCCTTTAATGCTATTCGAAAGCGTTAACAAACTCATTACGACTTAGGTACTGATCGATTAACCAATAGTCAGATAAGGTCAATGCTAGTGGCGTTCCCAGGTGCCATGACGATAGCAGTGAATGGTGGTGAGTTTGGTGTGGTGTGGTGTAGTGGCAAGTGGCGTTGCTGCTTTGCATAAGTAATGACCAGGCGCCCCGCGTCCCGCTCCGCCCGCCCCCGCTCTAGGCCTATCGATTGCGGCGGCGCGAGGGCGGGCCGCATCGTCGTAATTGTCACAGCGAGCGACTGAAACACGCTCCGCCCTCGCAATATCGACCTTACTGCCCCCGCATAGGGCCCAGTCTCCGCTGGCGGAGCTCTCCGATTGAATACCAAATGCGTTATGGTACGCTCTAAGTTTGGAGGCGGCCCATAATAGAGCCTTCGAAGAGTCTATGACAGAGCTTAATTAGACAGGCGCGATAGCAACAAATGGATTTTACTTGTTCCAATGTTTCGGCGCGAATTAAAGTGTGAATCGAAATGAACTATTTAAAATTATACTTAGGTATTGCAGCCACATTTTGGTTATATTAATGACGTTCGTTGGAAGCTGAATAGACCAGACAGTTGTTATCGGAGTATAGTTAGAGTATGGGATAGTAGACAGATGTATAAGTGGTAGGCAGTGGTATGGAATAGTAGACAAAGATATGGGACTGTACATGTGAGTGTACATACTGTACTGCAGCAAATGGGATCAAAGCCAAGCTTTGCTGATTGAGCAAGTTGACAAGCGCGTATCCAACGGCAACGCGGCTGCTGAAATGCCGCAAGGCACTGTAAGTTAGAAAACAACAATTCCGTGTAGTTTCGCGCGGCGGAGCGTGGTGCGTCGCGTCGCATGTATTAATAGTGTACGTCTAATCGCGCTCTGTTTTTTAGCGCACCAGCAGCGACGAAAGTATGGTGAAAGTGGCCGGTTGACGTCACACACACACGCACCGGCGCACACACACGCACACGCGACGTGCCGCGCGCCGCTCTCCGCCGACACCCGTCTTACTCCACGGTTGCAACACGGCCGCGTACCGCCGGCGATACGCCGCGACCTCTCTCGACACGTTCGGTTACCCAATACAGAAATACTTCATGCAAGCGCTTGGCTCAACGCAGCCGGACACCGCAACATCAGACATGTTTCGATCATGCACTGTCTCCATTGGAACCGAGGAGGGGAGTACTCTAGGCTGTAATTGATTGGCATACGGGCATATTGTTATATGCGGGCGATCATTTGCGAGTTGATAAGATTAATTCCCCAGCATTTGCGAGTTGAGAAGATGTCTGCCAGCCCGCACTTGGACAACGTGGCAGATTATGGTCTTACCTCTTCTCATTTCGAAAACGCATGTCTAACAGTAAAACGTCAAAGAGGTTGATGATTTTAATAAATCTAATTAGAATTTGATAACGCATAGAACAGAAAACCCGGGTGGAGCTATGCAAGCAGCAGAACAATGGCGCGTCGAACGTCACAATACTTCTGTGTCGCAGCCATCGCAATTGTCTCGAACGGTTAAGAAACTGCTATTGTTGGCGACCTGAGTGACATAACGAGGGAATAAATATATAATCGCGTAAAAATTATAAAGATTTCGCTGTAAAAAGACTTCGCTGCGATCAGCATAAGCTGAAGGACCTCAAATAATTTCGAAAACGTAAGTTCAGTAACGCTATCCCAAAAAACATACGTGAGTTAATTCGGTACATACTGCCAATTCAAAGTGAACAATAAGTAGTCAGGCTATACCGAAAAACACACTTGACTTAGTCCAGCCCATCAACTCGAATAGACCGAAACTAGTAACCGAAAACACACGTGAGTTAATCCTCTACGTACATAATTAAATTAGTGGGAAAGAGCGCACAGCACAGGCGAACAAAAATAAAACGAATAAGATGCGCGAGCGACGTCCGATCAAAGCTTGCGATTAGATTAAACTAAGATCAATTGTAGTTCATTCATAATCCGAGCAGTGTACTATCAATGGGGCGTCCGATCGTGTGGCAGAGGACCGAAGTAATAAAATGGAACGGCGATGGCTGCGACGTAGAGATCAATTAATTAAGTGCAAGAGATGAAAAGGAAAACGGCCGCCGATCAGCTGATTTCTGTTGCGCGCGAACTGAAAACACAATTATCCTATTACAACGCCGCTTATTTATAACCAGTTTTAAACGTTAACACACGATATTGGCAATGTTCTTAAATTGTGACTTTAAGACTACCTTAAAGTTACAATAAAAATGCTTGAAACCTGTTATGAATAACTTTGATATATTTATTTGCGATAATATTATACAACATCTTATTAACAAATACCGCATCTCAGATGCAATATTAGGGAATACTAAATAAAATGTCACAAAAAAACATTGAAACTCGTTCATTATAATGAAGCCCTCAAAACATTAAATGTAATAACGTCATAGTTTATTTATTAAGCGCCATCCATCGGGTACAATACTAGTAAATACTAAGTAATGTTATCTTTGCTTCGACGAGGTACAAAAAGCGTACGATGACGTCACGAGGTCGGCGGGCGGCTGAAAGAGATTAGAACTGTGGGGGAGGCGACTGGTGCGGGGGTGGCTGCCTGACGCCTTCATTCCCCTACCGTCCACACCTCTGAAAATCTCGCCGAAATCTCGAAACCAACTCGACTACACTATTTAATAACAAGCCGCGAGATATGCAGAGCTTACGTTATACGTCCCACCATGGAATAGGACGTGAGCCTATCACCGTTGTTTAATATAATTGTGTTTAGACTTCAAAATCAGGCCTTTTAAACTATTTTCGTCATATACATATACTCGTATGATGAAATGAGCATAAAAAGTTTTAAATAACAATGTATTGTTACTATATGATTACAAGTGATTTCATGTTGGAAATACTGTTTAACTATTGATTCGAATTTTAAGTAGAAACAAACTCAACAGTTGTAAAAACCACTTGGAACCCAGCAGTTGAGATGTTTATATTAATCAAAAAGACAATATTAAATAATTTATCATAGTCTCAATTATTTCAAATCGACATTCTTTTTAAGATATTATTTATGACAGCTTCGAGTTATGTACAAATATTATATTATATAGTTATGTAACGAATCTGTAATAGAACAGTAGGTACGCCGAAAACAACATTTTGGAAA
>DWEE01003549.1:0-10406 GCA_018245755.1 Parelbella macleannani
TATGATAATTATGATGATGTACATATATACGAATACTATAATTGCTAACATTTAGGAAATTTTAACAACTTGTTGAACTGATCGGTCTCCTGTCTCCTGCCACATGACATGACATAGACATTAATCATCCTTCACCACTAATCCCAGTGGCTGGTTAGTCAACCACGCTAGTCAAATCACAACCCACATTTAGCATATTGACCTATAGTATCAACAATGTTCATTCTGTAAAGACCCTCACGTCCGATAGTGGAACAACAAAGGTTTAATGACGATGATTATTATGAGCTGAAGGTCCAGCACAGCGGCGTGCTATTAGAGAGGCTTAAGTGCAGCGTGGACAATGATGATGATGGTGAAAATGGTGACGGTGGTAATTACGATATTTACTATCTTCATAGCTGGTCGCTTACAGTAAATACTAGTGTATGGACCTTACAGAGCTGAGTCTATGAACATGTTATCGTGTCTCAACAGCCCTCACTGTGCTCGTTAACTGATATGCGATTAGTTAAGCAGTCTCTAAGCGGATAGCCCTGGGTGGAAACACAGGGGATTAAACGTTCCCTTCTAACCGGATTTTCCGTGGAATCGGTAGTTTTGATCGTATTAACGCAATATTGAGCTTTATAGCAATATTGTGAAATATGTGAACAACAGTTTATTGATAGAGCTTTTAGCTACAGTTTATTAGTTCATACGTGGGTGTAGTTTATGGAGGTGGATACCAGATGCCGGGAAACAGGGATAGATGAAAATAGACATTAGGCCCTAGACCCAAATAGCGCTATTCATCATTTGGATGTCAGTCCGGCTGGCTATCGAAACGGAGGGACCCTCTCGACTGAGAAATTTCCGAAACGAGTTGGACGTCGTGCGAACTGAAGGCTAAAATAGTTACGCAATAAGCGGCAAGAAAGATTATAATAATGTAATATTATATTAACATTCACTGACTGTAAACAACACAATTTCCGAATATTCATAACATTGTTCTCACACTGCGTATTTCGTTATCACAGCATTGAAGATGAAATAAAAACGTTGTTTAATAAAAAACGCTCTCTGCCTACCCCGTACGGGATTTCACGTGGTGTTATAATAATACATACAATAAAACACAGCTGCTTACAGCTCTATTAATTTTTTTTAATTTAATTTTTTACTTCTCAATGGACTAATAATTCTTATTAAATTACTTTTTAAATGCTGTTTAAGTTATTCAAGGTTTGAATTAATGGAGTGAGCAGAGAGACTGGTTAATCGATCTTTTAAGGGAGCTCTCACTGACGTTAATAGCGTTTAAACGGTATGAAGTTTCCATGTCACGGTATTAAGGGGTTTAGCTGCTGAGCTTACTTACTATGGGTTTTCAGACGTACCGGATTTGACTTGGACCGGGTTCACGAATAATTTTTAAAGGAAGGTAGATTTAATCGTGAAATAATTATATTAGCAAAATGAAATTGATTAATATGAGAAGATGCTTAGACTTTAGACGCGCGTTTTCGCTGGGCGGTAGTCAAAATATTTGACAATTGATTATTTTATGATACCAATGGTTGTTAAACCTTTGTCTCTCATTTCAAACAGAATTCCTATTCCACTCCCAAGCCAATAGGCCGGATTAAAAACATCAAGTTACTCGTACCACAGAGATGACATTTTTGTATTAGGTATATTACATAAAAGTCGCGTCAACACTGCATAATATAAAATATTACATATAGGTACGTAATATAACAAATCGAATGACTTCAGTATTTATAATATTTGTTCGAACAAGGGGAACGTTTATTGAATATAAAAGACAATTTAATTTTCACAAATAAACAGTTGTTTAAATTTTACGGCTGATGTAATTATAAATAAAATTATTAAAGGAAGCTCCAGGTTTATTTAATTTGAAAGCGTATTGCATAATTGTTGCACAGCAAAAAGGAATTATTTTAATGGCAGTCGAATTACTGTTAATTGTGAAATGAATTTATTTTAATTATAAATATAATACGTATCTATATATGTGGAGACGAATACATTTACGTGCTTTTTTCTCTTGTTCTACATTTTATATATATCATGATTGATTTATAACTCCATTGGTATTTAGTACTCAATATTTTTGTTTTAAAAGATCACAAAACTGTTGTATTTCTTAAAATATAAGAACAATAATAAAGAAATAAAGAACAACAAATTGTCTATCAGAAAATGAATTATAAAGTTGTAGAGTAAAACAGAACAGCAACAGTTTCGTCCAACAGGAAGTTATTATTAACAAAACTATTTTCCACGAAGTTTCCCTGAAAAGGAAAATATTTTTAATTTTAATGAAACGTCCATTATGAAGACCTTCTTTGAAACTTTGCTATTATGAAATTCTTAAATAGCGCTATGGTAACATCGACCATAGTTGCATTCTCACCTTCAATACCTTAATAAATTCATTACAATATTATAGCTAGCTATAAATATAGCCACTATACAGCTTTTAGTAATATTGCAACGTGGCTATTAATAAAAATACTTGTTATTTTCTCTTAAATTAAATTTCAACACTCTGTATGAATATATAGCTAGTTGTAATTTCATTTTCAATATTTTTTTGATCCTTTTTTAATTACATGTTTAAAGTTATAAACCTTATCGACCTATACATCTTACTTTATGTTTCTTCTAAAGTGGCTAAACATGTTCAAATGTATTGGCTTTCTAAATCAATAACGCGAAAATTCGGTTGGAATTTTAATAAAGAAGCATGAATACAAAGTTGTCAAACATCCGATCTCATATCGATGGAATCAAACAACTGAAGCAAGCAACGGGAAATATTTAATTAAGCCGAGTTTCTACGATTTCCACTCCAAATGCTACTAATGGCCGGTTTTAAAATGTTCTGTGCATTTTAATGTTTTGTTATTTTGTTTTCTGAATTAAGAATCATAAACTTACGTGGAACTATATCAATATAAACTAATATCAACTTTTAAGTTACGTATATTTTAAATCTCTGATTACTTTAAGTTGCTTATAGTGATTTTAGGGTCTTTTCTTAATAGGCGGGATAACTCATGTTGCAGAGCCTTTTATTATATTCAATATCTTAAAACAAATGACAAGTAGAATTTGGAAATCCTGTAGAGTTGAATTTTTTTTTAATGGCTTATTTTAAATGTAAGGTGGAAGTGAATTTATTGAAAGACTTAAGATGGCGAATTGATAACTATATCATAAAATTAATGTGTAATTGTAAAAGAACCATCGCACGTAATCTAACGCCTACAACCTCCTAAGGGGTAGGCAGTGTAGAACACTACCATTTTTCACCAGTTACTTTTACGGCACACAATGGAATAATAGCTATTGAGTTCTATAATAATAATCATGTTACTGATGCTAACAATAATGATATTATAGTTTTTATGGTACGGAATGGTAATTTTGATCGTGGTACTGAAAACCAGTAAACTTTAATAAACAATATGTTTTCTATGTTTAAAATATAACAAATACACATTTAGGAAAGTTGTCAACGTTCTTGTAATAGAAACAAATTTACACAATTGTCGGGTTCGTTACTTTATTAATAAACATAAAACAAAGCAATGAAATTCAAACGAAACAGACAATGTAGGAAATCAATAATTCCATATCTGAGAATTTAATAACGTAGCAGAAAAATACGGAGTTGTCAAACATCCGACCGATCTTATATTGTCGATAATCAAACAACCGGTTTCGAAACAGAATTTAATAAAGAACCATTCTTCCGATGGCAACACTAGAAATATGGCTTTCGTTGGACCGAATATAATGTTTACGTCCTAGTCCTCCTTTTTATTTACACGTTTTGAATGTGGACCTTGGAAAATCTTTTTCCATTGGATATTTTTATGCCTGTAATTCGAGCCAATAGTCCAATTTCCTTGTGGATATTGCGTTTAGATCTTTTCAAAGATGATAGAAATTTAAGAAAATACTGATCACAACACTTATACAACACTATCTTTTCTTATTTTTTAACTTAATTTTAAGTTACTACAGTTCTGTACAGCCACGACGAAATTTTACTTACGATGTCATGTTAACTTTGTGCACATAATGAGTATACTTGAATATTCTCAGTCAAATCAATTCCTGAAGTGAGCAAAAACTTCAGTAATAGATTCAGCCAACTGATGAAAAAAGTAGGAATCCGTCCAATTGAAATTTTACAGGACTCGCAGTTTGCGGCGGTAGCAGCACTTTCTTTCAAAAGCACATTATTTATGTAGGTATAAGGTTTTAACAAAAGTGTGTTGTTCCTATTTCAAACTGAGATTTTCGGTTTATCATTTATTATTCGAAAATTAAAAGGACGTTCCATAATTTAGTCCGCCTTAAGATGCTTAAAGATTAAGACAATATTATTTGATGCATATCAAGACAATATTAGTTGGAATTTCATTACCAACAATTTTCTGTACATCATGTGATATTATAAGGACGTACTCATTTCTAACTCTTTTCAATTCAATTACTTAGTTTACTCAGTTCAATATAAGTTACGTTTTTATATATTATTCATCAAAGTCAACAAAGCAAACTGAAAAATATACATATACATCGAAAGTTGCTGCTGTCGGTTTCATTTCCGGACGCCATGTTTCCACCGATTGAATTCAGTTTCGAGGAAAGTCCAAACTTCTCAGTTATAAGTCGACTGCATTTAAAGTACTGTAACTTATGGCAACAACTTTGGATACAGAACGTCGAGGAAATGAAACGAGTGATATTTACATTAAATTAGAATTTAAAACTTTTAAATTTTTTATTTCGTCTTCATCTTTCATAGCTCGTTTCTATAGCGTATGTATCATTGCGTCACCTTCAGTCTTGTGCTTTGTTCCTTCGACTATGAAGATATGAGTTTTTGTACATAGACGTCTATCACCACTATTACTAGGGTATTATTATTACATTATACTAAACCCATTAGAATATGTCCTCAAGTACTTTGAGTTCATGTTATATAAGTCGCTTCATATCTAATAAATTTGAATTGATAACAAGTAATTGCTTATTAAAGTTCCTTCTGAACAAAGCTTGAACGCGGAATTTGTGAATCTTCGGAGTTTTAAGTGCCCCTTGAGAATGTGCGGTTCAAATCAAATTTATTCCAACGAACTGAGAAATTCGAAAATTGGAGGATTACTTCGATGAATCTATTTAAAAATAAATGTATCGAAAGATTTCCCCAAACGTAGCACTGCATAAAATTTCAAAGTCATTACGTAATGAGTCCTAGTATTTCTACATCTATCCTTTGGGGAGAGATATTATAGATAGGATAGAAGAATATGCAATGTTATTAATATCCCATAAATTACTATATCCCCCCGTAACAGGTGAGGGAGACGCGTATCGGTATGAATGCTTGAATATTCGCAATGTCCCTTGACGGGCATCGAATGAATTTTATACAGTGTTCGTGTGTATCGAGCGACGTCGGTCTGCCGTCTGCCCTCCCATAATTCAAATTAAGCTCATGACAGAAGGGTCCGCGACAAACGAGCTCGAGAAATCACGAAACTAAGGCAAAATGGATGCGGCATTAATCTACTAAATTTGTACTTAATACTATGCTCAGTTTTTAATTATTTTTGTAGACTAACCAAATTCGACTTATGCAATGTTTTTAGTTTTTGTTTAAATTTAAATCATATATAATTTTTTATCTAAATTTCAGCCTTGTTTACTTAACTCAGTCAGCAGTATAGTTTGAAAATTTATTCAATCAGAAGTCTCTCAATATTTTATCCAATAAACTAATCAAATCTCCGAAGGGATATTAACAATTTAGGAACTTTTCGTTAGCATTCCCAATTTGAGGGTTAGTTATCGATATTAAAACAAATCTGTGTAACTTTTAAATGATCGATGGAACATTTTAGACAATCATTACCATATTAAGCATAGCATTGACTTCTAATGTTAAATACATATAAATATATTGTAACTATTTAATATTCAATTATGTGAGTTCATCGTACCTATTAGCTAAATTCTTTAACCAGTTTGACGATTGTTTAGTTGATATCTTTATTATATAGCCAAATACGCACATTCTTATGGTAATTTTTAATTTAATTCAGTTATTACAATAGCTTTTTAATCGTCGATTTGTAGAAAACGACACAAGTTTCATTACCACAATGTATTAATTATTACAATATATTATGCTGTTTGGCATTGAAGGTTAGGTTATTAGTTGCATGCATTAAATGACAGCTAATGGATTTGACAGTTCTCGTAAGGTTTTTTTTCTTTTCGAAGTTAGTAGGTACGTTAAAAATACATAGTTCTGAAATAGAAAAATTATTGTAAAGAAAAGTTGTTTTTTATCATTAAATTGTACTATTCTATTCGAAAAGATTTTCTCGACACAAAATTTGGTTATCCAGCAAACGAATGTTACGTTCTGTCAAGATAAATGACGTCGATGAAAGGCATTTACGGGCGTCTCTCTAGCTTAGTCACGCTGAAGGAAAAATGTTACAAGAGGACGTGCGCGTCACAGATAATATATTAAAATATGTCATCCTTTACTGACATATTAGATGAATATATGAATAGTTTCTTGAGTTTTTCTTGTGCCTTCGATAAGGATGTGCCTTATCAAAATTATTATGTTTTATAAAAATGAACTGAAAGTAACTGTCAGAAGTGTAACCAGTGATTAAAAGTTAACTACTGGTTAAAATTTTAATAAATCTTTATAAAAAAAAAATATTATCATTCGTAGGTATATTTCGCATTTTATCGGCGATACGATACAGTCTCGTACATGAGCACTCAGGGGATTCTCCACCACGATACCGAACGAAAGCTTTTCCCCGTACCGGCATTAAATAAATACAACTTTTCACCATTACTTTCATGTATGATAAAATATTAAAAAGAGTCTAGAATTAAATTTCTACAAAAATGTACGTATTCCGATTGGTAACTGCGAGTGTGGTGATAGTCGTTGTCGATAAAAAATTTACTGTTGTTGTGGTAAAATTATATACATAATTTTATGTATTTATGAAATGAAATATGTAAACCCAGTTCAAAGAAAAGAATAATTACTTTTGACTGCCTCGTTGGGCTGTCGTGAATTGTTAGCCCGACTTTTAGTAATAGGTATCGGATTCGATACTCGGGACGAGTAGAGTATTGTTTAGCTTTTCTAACTTGGAACTATTAGTATTAGCTCGGATTCTGGATTTGTGCCCGGTGTAACTGTGGATCATCCCCTATTTTATGGGACGGATAACAGCTGGCCAAAGGGTAAGTACAAAATTACTCTGCCTGCCACGTCAAAGAAACATAGGCGTGATGTTATGTAATTAATACAGTACAATAGATGACTCAAATAATAGGAGTTTTGAATATAGAAGAAGCACCCAGACATTAATAATTTAGAAATTAATTTTGCGAATGTTATATTTTGTGAATGTTCTTAGTGTTGTGAAAAAGAAAGGATAAATACTAATATAAAAATTTTAGTGGAACTTTTAGTGACATTGATTTTATTCTAATACACGCGCTTTAAATACACAAGTGAAGTGTTTTGATTAATTATCTTTACTTCTAGTTAAGCTAATTTCATTCATTGAAACAATTAACGTCAAATATATCAATTTACAAGCCAAGACCATTATTAAATATACTTATCTTATCTATTTTATTATCTTTAAGACTGAATCGGTGCCGAGTGTCATCAAGTGAAAAAGAAACTTTTCCTTTTTTGCTAAAACTCAGTATCTGGAAATTCCGAAACGTCGTCAAATAAGTTCCTTTGGAGATATAAAACTTTTGAAACTTATTAGTGACAGTTCAATAGATCGCTTCAGGTCTGTCAGTACGCTGAGTCATTCAAATGAGTTCTAAAAATGAATTTTTAACATCCACAATGCAAGCATTAAGAGCTTAACGAATGTATGACGTGAGCTCTTTGTGTTAGCAAACAAAGGACGCGAAAATGAATTAATCGAGGGAATGGCATCGGAGCAGAAATACACTTTAAATAATTTTATGCATGCAATATTTATATGCTTTTTTCTTTCTTTTTCTGTCATTGAGCCCCGTTAGTTCATCTAAGGGTTCGCTGTATCCTACAAACACAGGCGTCTATGCGTCGAACAGAACACATCAAGTCTATGTCGCAAATAACTTACCGATATCGATATCTAGGGCTACAAAGGGCTAGGTCCAGCAGTGAAGTGGTACAGGCTAACGTGATGATGATTCTGGTTAATGTATTTCTGTAAAGCTAAGTCATCACGTATTCGGCATTTACCAACGGTTTTCAGAAATTGTAATCCTAAAGAGATAAATGTGTTATGAAAGTTTGTGTAGAAGTCCAATTATATTCGAAGGCAGACGCATATAAATTCATATTAGATACCTGACCTATTTTAACGTTTATGAAATGTTGTTCCCAAAGGGGTTAAAATGGGTAAAGAACGTTTTGCTGAAACTTCCTGATTTTTGAAGTTATGGTAACTCTGAGTAATATAGTTTATGTGTATTTAGTAACCTTCTTAAAAACTGTTCTATGCGAGTGAAACCGGCACAGCTAGTATGCAATAAAAAATCTATCAAATGGATTAAATGTTAAAGCAAAAATTATTTTCTCAAATTAAATTATATTATTGTAGAATAATCTTTCAAATGTGACTGTTATGTTCATATACCTACACAGTTCTCTAGATTATATTTGAAAATCAAATAATATAAAAGTGGAGAGTGAACGGCCATCAAATGTAGAGTATAAGTAGAGTTTTAAATGTTTTTTCTTGCTATATTTTTATTTAGTCGCTTGAACTCTTGAAAGTATAGGCTTTCTTCAGATATATTCTGACATAATTCCCAGACCAGCTGTTAGATTTCAAGACTGTTTTTGTACCCATAAACTTTTCCTACGTACAGACTTCGTAACAGCAGATTTCAGTATTCAATTACAGATATATCTAGATATATAACTTAGGGGAGGGTTTCGTAATAGTACAAAATATTAGCACATAAACTTCATTCTAGCTATTAAAGTGTCACGTTAACGTAATTGATTTTTTCTTCTGTAGATAAAACATTCTATAAGGCTATAGTAATCGTCAGACTCCCTAAAATAGTTTATTCCATTATTTTTGGTTGTCTGAAAAAATAATATGGCAACACTGAACAATCGTGGCGGACAACGACCTGAATTATTCATACGAGAGACGCGCTACCGAATACTACAGCTTTAATTTTCAAGGGCGGTGATCTGAAGTTTGGCGCTCTGTAATTTTATAATATATTTATAAAAAAAGGAGATTCTTTGTTTCCTTATATATTATGAACCATAGAAACAACAAAACTTTATATTTTAAATATATAGATATCTATTTACAAAGATTTCAAAAAATCAATGTGAAGTTGAAGTCATAGTGAACAATGTCAACCGTAGTTTCTGTAACTGTGATTTTATTCTAATAAAAATGTGGACTTATATCATCAAAATGTATTGATGTGGCGATATTGTTACATATATTTTGTTATTAGATGTACACATGTACGAGCATTAATAATAAACTCTTTACGTAACGTAACAATACAAAATGATAGCATGGCAACACACAACTGATTTATCGTTAGACGACTGAAAAAACTCTGGCAACACAGAACAAACGCGTATTGAATAATTCATGTCCGGGTCTCTTTAACAAATACAGGAGTTTCTGTTTTCAAGGGCGGAGGGAAGCCAGGTTTTTCTCGCATTAATACTCGGTTACTAAATTATAAATATTCATATATAGGGTGCGCATGTTTTGGTATATATGTTTATGTTAGGTCTATATGAAAGTCTGTGTATACTGGAATCATAATGTTCAGCCCTGTATCCTAATCTGTGGTAGATATCTTGGAATGTTTTATATAAAAGTAATATTTATCTAAGCCTAACTAGCCCGTGTGATGATGAACCTGAAGAATGGAGACAAAACACGTCACGTCTCTAGGCCTCTGTCTACCCCGTGAGGGACCCCTGTTGGCATAATAATAATAGTTAATACCTGCGTTGTATTGAGTGCTAAGGATTACAAACGTATATAACTTGAACACCTGTTTCATTGTCAGGTTCAATTCTTGACTCTTAACTCGACCACGGTTTCGTGATGTCCCTATCTTAGCAGTGATTCTTCTCTACGTACTTCTCCATCTCAGCGTTGTCGAAGTTAATTAGTTGATTTTACTAAATAAGTTGTACATTGGTAATAACAATATAAAATAAATAAATAAAATCCATTCCGGCAAAAATATTCGCCTTTGTCAATTCATATTTTGCAGCACGTGTTGTACAAGGTTGCGCTAATATCGTGCCCCGACAATAACATATGGGG
>DWEE01003550.1:0-10406 GCA_018245755.1 Parelbella macleannani
AACTAAACCCCATTGAGTTGGTTTGTACTCAAATAAAAAATTATGTTACTGCCAATAACTTCACTTTTAAGATGACTGACGTAAAGAAATTATTTAATGATGCAATACAGTTAGTAGACGCTGATCGGTGGAAGAAATGCTGCGACCACGTGATAAAAGAAGAAAATACTGGAAATAATGGAATTTAGATGACGTCATGGAACTTGTCGAAGAAAATTCTTTTATTATAAATACTAACGTAGATATTAGTGATAGTGTTTAAAATTTATTGTATATTTAAATATATTAAATACTGTTGGTTTTGATTAATCTTAATATTTTATAAATCAATTAAACTTAATTTTAACATATAAATTTTTTTGTATTATGAACACCGCGGTGAATACACCACTAACCTGCAGTTGTACTAATGACTCACTGCATTCTTAGCGCGAACAGACTATAGGATGGAAACCCAGCAAATGGTAGGCTCCTACTTTTTAACACTTACGTCACATAGAATAGGGAGTGAGCCTATTTCCATATACCGGGAACAAAGCCAGACTCCGTAGAACTACTGGGAATTTCAGGTTAGAAAAACCCAATAATACTTTGCTCAATTGCGAGAATTGAACCAAGGGCCTCTTGCTCAGCAGTTGCGCACAAGCACAGAATGCTATCTCCCCTATAAAGTTCTTCGCTTTCCACTACATCTCGAACAGATGCATTTAATTTTGTACTTGCGCTGTCTGCGCCGTTTCATGTTACACAGGATGTTTTAATTTTACTTAAGCGATTAACGGTTGAGAGGTCTTCAGATTATTAAGACGCTAACGATAATGCTCATGCTTAGTATTTTATAAGGTTATTTGGCAGATATTCTCATAGAGGAGCACAATAATAATACCACTCGTACTAAATTTCTGGTAGCAGCTCGGAGTCTGAATTTGTGCCCGGTGTATGACAATAGGCTCACCACTTATTCCATGGGACTTAAATGTAAGCGGTGAAACGTGGGAGTGTACTACACTCCTCTGTCTACCCCTTCAGGGATTACGGCGTAATGTTAAATAACTATATAATAAGTATACTATAGTATTACCGACTCGAATATCTATTGTTAACAGTCCAGCTGGGTGCATTAATTGCTATAAATTGTAAGCAGACTATTATGACATTTTGTAATAGATCATAAGTAGGAATTAATTTTTTTAAATTGTTTTTAATTTGCACACTTACTTATCTGTGTCTGAGTGTCCATAGCAATATCTTAGCTCAGGACATGAATGCACAGTGAAAAATTAAAATATACCCTGTCCCTCCCCCCTGCTCCCCAAATAACAGTCACCTATTCCGTTAAGAAATAGAACTATGTACAGTCTATGTCGCGTCGCCCGTCACACTCACCCCCACACGCACACGTATAGCGTGACGTGTGTTAATGCTATGTGATTGATGATGACGAATTAATGGTGTTAGCTCACAAAAGAATAATGTAACAAGAGTGTTTACTTCTTTAGTCTATATCTCTACCTGAACTATCTAGATAGTCGACATTTCGTTAGTGCTTTTAGCCATCATGTTTTCTTATTGACTATTGCCGTACACCGGACATAAATCGACATTCCGAGTCACTACTAGAAATTCTAAATTAGAAAAATCCAATAGCACCAATTCAATCCAATAGTTGTATAGGTACGATATAGTCAATAGAATTGTGGTCCAGTTTTTGAATGCGCCTAGCGATTTTAATTAAAACTTTGATGCCTGTGAAATGTTCACTGGCGCACTGTTAGCGCGAAGGCTTATTTTTTTTGCTTTGTTCACCTTTTTCAATATCATAACAGAATTCAGTAATTTTTTTTATTGGTATATGTTATCTTAGTAATGTCTGTCTGTTCAATAAACAGAAAATACAGTTCAACGAGATTCGTAATAATGTCTCGTAATACCTTCGCGTTCATTTTTATCGCATTGTTCACTTCTACCGTTACGATGAGCAAAACATTGGGTGTCTGTAATACCCCAAGACTAAGTGTCTTAGGGTATTACAGTTTTGTATACACGTAGCCGAACACATATTTTGCTATTTGTACTTTGAAAACTTTATTCAAAGCTGAAATTCTATGTCCATATTTTTCTCGTTAAGAATTGGATTCCGTGCCACCTATAGGTTCATTTTTCTTTGCAAATCAGCCCCTTTTTATTTTTAAACACACGGACAAGTGCGGTCTAATGGAATTTGAGTACTACAGAGGGCTCTTAAAAGGGTTTGCTTTCTTAACTTGAAAAGGGCTATTCAACAAGGGCGCAGGCAAGAAAAGTTATAAATGTTGTTTTTTGATGGTAAGATTAATAATAATATATTAAAATGCACGCACGTTCATTTCATTCTAATTAGCCATAGCATGTGCTACGATCATCAAATAACTGATGTATACAGACATGTATAATTATATCAACACACACATATTTGTACATTTACCCCCAGTTGTATTAAGCCGTTGGCCACATTCCGAATGTTGTATGTACTGTAGTGTCAATGCCTTGTGGCCTTGAAACGTTCGCCGGAGTGTTATCAAAGCGGCCATTGAATTTGTATGAGATAGTAATGTATGTGGAGTATCATAAAAAATTTCGTCATCGCTAATAATGTACATAGTCGTTTTTTCATTGGATTCGAAAAATATAGCCCCCAGTTACTGCCATAGATTGACTGTGACCGGTTAGTCGGCTTGACTGCGCAGGCTCGATCTGGACTGAATCTGTCTGGACAGCAGGCTCGATCCCACTTCAGACAAATATAACTATGTGCGATTAACAGTAGGTGTTTGTTTTATCGTCTTGTTGAACAATAAGCATCTATATGTAACAATAGCTGACATCCGCCCGCTCCGCTGGACGTAAAGTAATTGAATTACACTTGGGTTCACAGCTTGCTAGTCGAATTGAAAATTGTTAAGCACAGTATAGTAGTATTTTGTTATTCACAATCTATCAATTCAGAAAATAAGTCACTTAATCAGAATATCTGTCCATTACATAGATTTCCGCGTCACCTATGAGGTATTGTGATGCGTCACCATTATTTTACATAGCGGTTCCCCAGTTTAATTTGAACCTACCACTGATCCACTTTCTTGAGGCTGAGAGTGTTGAGACACTAAAAATGACCCATTTTCTTTATTTTGTTTCACATGATCAATCAAATCTCTTATTAAATAGTTTATTCAGTATTATCTTTTTATTCGTGTGGTTCGCTATGGTGTATTATCGAAACAATATTATTATATATTTTTTAAAAAGAATAGAGGACCTAGAGGCAGGGGAGAGAAGAGCAAGTGTGCGACGGGCGGGAGGGGATGGGCCGGCGAGGAGAGTGCAAGGGTGTGAATAATGGTCGGAGAAATAATAATTTTGGATAGGATAATCGTTATCAATATTTACAATCTTCATAATCCTTACAAATAAATAAAATTGGAGTGTTTGTTTGTAATATTAAAATAACAGCTTTTTACTAAATGCATATGTATATTATGTATATATACGCGGTACATAATTATACCAAAATAACTTTTTTTACTATTTTTGTCTGTATGTCTGTGTGTTTCTTTCGGTTAATCTCTGGAACGGCTGGATTAAAATACATGGTGGCCGAGTGCGCCGCAACGCATCGCCTTTCAAAATGACGTCGGCCGTTGCGGCGCCGAGTCAGTAGTCAGTCCCTGCCGCACTCCACTTGAACAGCCCTATGGTTCCTATAAAACGCATGCATGGTTTGCTGGTGGTTCAAGAGGATGTTTTAATTCCATGCGGGTCGGCTTGCCCATCATGTGGCTGTAGCTTTATATTTTCGTATTTGTACAGTAGGTATACGTAGATATATCATTTTACTTGAATTTGTATTTGAAATTTTAAG
Source organism: Parelbella macleannani (assembly GCA_018245755.1). Lineage (NCBI taxonomy): Eukaryota > Metazoa > Arthropoda > Insecta > Lepidoptera > Hesperiidae > Parelbella > Parelbella macleannani. The sequence goes on from DWEE01003550.1 coordinate 3,899, forward strand.
GTGTAGCAAATGAAGATATAAGCGATAAAACAATAGTATATGTAAAAGTAACTAAACGTATCATTCAATTACTATTTTTGATTTTTACTGATTTACTTTATGCCATACAACGAAGTCCACTTTTTGGATCTCGGAAGGCAATAAAAGTCATGTTGTCGCCAACGATATTAATCACAAGATAATGCTAGTTGGGCTCTCTAAACAAGCGTTGACGGGTCCATACGGAACATACGCTATCGCCGCATGGTTTTACACAGATTCGTTCGCCGAAGTAGCCTCTTCTGGCCACATGAGGCTAGTCAGACGGTCGTGTGAAAAATTGAATAATAACCTTTTTCTCTTAAGTTTAAATTATGAGACGTTAGTGGCACCCGCATGAGTGATTGCGGGTTAATAAAAAAAATAAGTTAAATAATTGTTCACACGATCGGTATTGTAGGAAAGCACATTTTATCATAAAGTCCCGACGGCGACGCGTGGCTGCGGGATTCCGATTCTAACCCGCGTGACCCTAACTCTATCGAATAGTATTGGTGAATAGTGCAGTGTCTAATAGTCATATTAAATTTGTTTACGAAATCGTCCTGGTTGGATAGGTAAATTTAAGTTATGTTTACTTTTATATCAGTTATGTTAAAGATCCTCAATTTACATTAATGCAATAATAATATTTTATGGACATTACTTTCACGGCTAATATTAATACCAAAAAATATCGCTCGCTTGTGAAAATGACCAACTGTTCATATCTAAAATGAATAATAAGTTTTAATTATCTTTACAATTACATTACATTTTTAATATAATATTATTAACGTATTATTACCAGATACAAACATATATGTAAATGTCATTGTGACAGCAATACTACTACGCGTCAACCTTGCATGTCAAGTGTCACGACCGCCATATTATTATTTGTAGACATGACGTCACAATGAATATATTTCGTCGGGGAGTACAAACTGATAATAAACCTTCCCCTTTTATCGCCGACACGCAGATATCTCGTAATCTGATATGTTGAATCAGGTGACATCATACAATTCTACTCTGATTCTTGTTGATTTCTATTCCTATTCATTCATACAATATGTGCTAGTTGTAGCTTGTGCCGCCAGGGCAACGCGTTCCATAGCTCCAGCGCTCGTTACACACATATCTTTCATGACATTTTTATTTTTATGTGATCCCGAAGTGGACGTAGTGAAAAAACAATATAGGTGAAGAATTATTGTCTTTGCACGTTTATTTATGATCATTATCTTTTTAACAAGGTTGCAGTTAAAATGTGTAATTTCATTAGACAGTCGACCATAAGTAATCTGATATAACAATGTTTAATGTTTATTTAAATGAAGGTTATTTTAAAGCATGTTTTTATATTTTACTATTTCTTTCTTCATATATTTGTAATTCTGATTTTATGTTTTTTTGCGACAATAAATTTTATTACCCCCTGCTGTTTTTATCTCTAAGTAATATAAGTGATTACTGCACTTAAAGTTTTTAACAAAATATGTAAACAACAAACAAAATATGTAATCTTTAAATTCCATAAAAAAACTGTGACGAATCTGAATTGCATCGATTGAATTTAGCACATTGTATTAATTGCATCTTTGATCTTCTGTATAGAAGAAATTTATATTTTACAAGATACTGTCTGACAGAGTAGCTAGAAGTCTGTAAAAGCGAGGTGCATTTATCATGACAGTGATGCATGTGGAAGAAGTATGTCAAGTCACTTTATAGTTTTCAATCAGTTTAGGAAAGAGATATCTAATGTTTGGTTCTTTCTGCCAACTCTATAGGCATCCAGGCGTGATCACATAATTATTAATAACCAAATATTGAATTAAAATTTTCTCCCAGAAAGGATTTTTTTAATTACTTACGACCGTACTTTCGCAATGTGACAATTGCCAAAACGAGTCATATCCACACGAATCTCTCATTCGCCAGCGCCGGCGGCCGAGTAGCGGGCTCGCGGGGCCCCGGTCGACGACCCGCCGCCTTGCGTAACACCGAAATTAAGGATTTCGCTCCGTTCGCGTCGCGTCGCCACACCGAACGATCAGTGCCTGTGTTTCTATTGAATCACTCGAGTTTCTCACTTCGGCTTCCTCCTGTTTTTTTTTACACGTGCATTCAAATTTCATCGAGAAAACCAAAACGAAGCGTTAGTTTTAATAATTATACGATAGATAGACGTGCACGCATATGTATGTACGCCTGGGAAAAATGAGCGCGCAAAATGGAGCTTATTCTTCTTCATAAATGAATGTTAGAAAAATCTCGAAATGAAATGCTTTTGTCATTTGTCGGCATTATAATTGTATGAAATTAAAAATTTCGCCAAAGGTCATTCTAGATTTTAAAAGGTATAAGTCGGTGTAATCCAAACAAACACTTTAGGTTTTTACTTATATATCAATGTTCACGATCCAAACTTTGACCCTTGGGCTAATATCATTTGGTATCTAAAAATAATACAATTATATTATTAATATTTTTCGTCTGTACAATGCACACTCACATTCCAAGTGTCTATTTGGCACTCGCCACTTCTCACTCCGGCGCGCATGTAATGATTGGAATGATGAATGGGGTAAGAACCGGTCAGGTGTGGATAGAAATATTTGGCACTCTATGTTCTCTGCCTACCCCGGATGGTAACTAGACTCGAAGTTTAAATTAATAGTATTCAGGATTGGTTTGTGGCGCTAGAATAAAAATCCACGACAATCCACGTTCTTATCATCGTAAGTATAAAGTCTTGCGAAGCGAATCACACAAAGACCATAAGTAGGTATTGTTAACCTCGAAGTACAAAGCACTATAGATTAGTTCCATGTAAGCAGGCGCATATACTTTTGGGATACATATGCATATATGTATTACATACGGATACTATATTAGAGTATTTTAATAATCTATATCCTAATAAGTCGCTACGAAGGTAGAATGACAAGACATATGTATTATAAATATATCTTTTATTCCACGCTTATCTATCTGGTATTTAGGGCGTCAGTCCACTCCATCCCCCTCCATCACGGAAAACAAATAACAATAATTAACCTTCGCAACGATCGGCATAAATTAAGTCAGAATCCAGCCCCCGCTGACCCTTGTACCTTTAAATGAATCACGGTGCGATTAAAACGTTCTAATTAATGGTAATTCTTAAACAGCGACCTCTCGCCACTCCAGAGCCTCCTCATGTTCTCCACCCAAATATAAGGAATGTATTGTAGGTAATTATATAATGATGAGTAATATTGTTCCGGTGCCATATTTCATTATATTGTTCTTAATGACATGTTACCCCGCGGGAGTGGGGCGTTACGGTTTGGGGAACATTGTGAATGTGCTGTTCTGGATTCATTAAATTCTTCATCAAATGCTTTTGTTAATTTTATTGATATTTACATGCCGTACATGCCAGAAGCTAGGTTGCAAGTTAATGTGATATCTTCTAACTAAGGAATAAGGGATATTTTCGCACGTAAAAATTATATGAAATCTGAAAGCGTTAGGAATTACGTGTAAAAATGTTTGGTAGGTGCCGCTGTACATTAACATTCGTCCAATTAGCTGTGATGGCGTCATCCGCAACATGTTGGAAAGTCGCGACGTGTGGACGGTGGCAACTCGTTTGGCGGACTGGTCTGCTGCTGGTGCTGGCTGCGTAATGCGGAACATTTTTATTCCTACCGCCCACTATATGTCGAGGATCCTTATTAGGTTACTGTGACTTTAGGGCATCTATATAGCTTTTATTTTATTTTTGGATTAATGGTATTTATCAAGTGTTTTTAAATGCATTTTAAGCGATTATGTTTAGGCAAAAAGGGAGTGTTTTGAGGAAATACTCGTTTATTATATTTCTTTACGATGAATAAACTGTAGTTTTCCTTAGTGCGTATGTAAAGACGTAAATAGATTACATTACTCATCGCTAAATATTTAAATACCATTCGGTCGTAATGACGATTACAATACTGCCACCCGATTGACGTCACCGGAGACTGACAGAAATATACATGATAAAGGAAGGATGGAGAACAATTCGCTTCACGAATGTTTAATATAATTATGATGGAACGTTTCGGGCGCCTCCCGCCTAATTGCGGGACATTTTTGAGCAACAACCCTCCTAATGCCTTCAACTCTTGCAAATGTAACCCCTCGCCCCGAATGTTTGAAAAGCCTCAAATGTTTCTCTAGAATTTATATTGCCCGAAAGTGAATATTTGAAATTCCCAACGAATTACGCTCGGGAACTAGCGTCTATTTCTATGTACTAGATTAAATCTGAGCTTAAAATTAGTTTACTATAAATTTTGCTACGCATTAATAGTAAATGATACAAAAGTACCTTCTATTACAGTCAGTTTATATGTTTGTGAAGGTAATACATATAAACAGATTCTAAAGAATGCTGAATGTAATATACGCATACTAGTCATGTAATTATTATCGCAAATGTTTATTTACAACATACAAGCGTTCTGGCACGTACCGAATACCTACGACTCGCCAAAATTGCCTACAAAAAGGTAGTATACAATACACAAAAACAAATATACATATTACGATTTCCAAATGTGCAACTTTTTACTTAAAAATTTGAATGATTAAAAAACTATCAATTAAAAAAAGGCTACGAAAATGCCACATTACGTGTACTGAAAGATATTAAACAATGGAATGAGAAGAGGAGAAATCGTTAGCCAGCGTAAATAGACGGGCTTATTGTAAGCTATGTAGGTATAATGTTTACTCTTTTCTATGTGTGCGTTTTGCTTTTGAGACTCACTAGCACGTTATTAACATCATGCTCATAACGATAGTTTTGCTTTAGTTATTCTGGTGTTATATTACATTTAGTAACATAATGAGAGACCTGGCATGATTACATAATGACTATAACAATTATTGACTATAAGTTATAACAGTTATTGAAATTATTATTAAATGCTTTCAACAGTTGTAACTTTGAAAATTACGCTTGTTTCAAGTATCATCGTTTGTGTTCGGACGTTCACTTTGTTATCTCCGTGTTGTCTGATCCTAGAGGATTTGTCCCAAATCCCTCTTTACCGTTCAACAAATGACCAGAGTTCAGTTGCATATGTGCAGTTGTTAGTGCGGGATTTACGTTCATATAGCCGCGAGTGTGTCGGAGCAGTCCTTTATACCCACGCGAGTATACATGATAATAATACTGGCTCTGTTATACAGTTCCACTGACTCGGCTTCATGTTTTTCTTTTGCCGTCCTCCATCTACTCGGCAATCCTCTTTAATTTTCATACTTAAACTCGCAGAAATAACTGGCGAGTAAAATTTTCAACGCGAATAATATTATTTTTAAATTTCATACGAAATGATATAGCGCGGAATTAAATTCTCGAATTCCTCTCGAGTTGAGCGAATCCTATGAAAATTATTCAGCTCTTCTGTACCAAAGGGAATTTTCTCATTTTCAAAGCATTTAATGCTTAATACAGATGTTTTTACTTTCACTGTTAATTTATTGTAATTAAATATTTTGTTCGCATCCTTAAAATTTATTTTGCCTTTGATTACGTAATGAATGTAGTCATTTTTTATAGTTTTTGGCGTTCAAGTAATTTTTTTAACTAGATATCTTGTTAAGTATTACAAATTAGAAAATTAAAACTACAGCTCATCACTATCGTTATTATCAACGTCATTAACATTTTAATGATTCACTGTTGATATCTTCTTAGGATTAAAAAGGTTTTTATGTCACCGTCATCAACCACAATAGCTAAAAGTGTAGGTTCATAGACTTCGTATATCGAAGAGCATTATGAAGCACTATACAGTCTACAAATTGCCTTACAATATTTTCGTTCACTTGATGTAAAGTCATCAATCTATTCATTTCTAAAAACCGCTGCATTAGGAGAGCAAAATTTAAATTATTAGGTTAAATCTGTTGTGATTATTCCGTAGTCACTAAGAGTTTATTTCTTGTTAGGCTAGAAAAATGCTGCTACAAAACTGACCCAAAGTTCGTACCATCAAACTAAATATTCCAAAATCTCAAATGTATACATTGCGAGTAATCTGTCCTTTGGTACTTATTACAAATATTTCATCAAAATCACGAATAGTTGAGCTTCTTTCCCTAAGAATATTTTTTACCTCATTGTATCCTTTGATGTTAAAGAAATTTTTTGGAAAGATTCCCTCATTTCGATCTTTCAATTCCTTTAGAAATCTCGCGAGTTTGTCGAGTTTCGAGGACTGAAGCGCTTTATGATAATTTTCTTAATATGTAGCGGTTTCCGAGAGCGGTTTTATTTTTTTTCCGCACCGACTCTAGCTTTGACTTGCAACGTGAAAAAAAATACCTTTCTATTTTACATGTTCAGATTTCAATGTCTTCCAAGCCTCTTATACAAAAATGTGCGAGATCCGCTTAATTAGATTTATGTCTAACTTGAACAATGTGTTTAACGAGCCATGGA
>DWEE01003551.1:0-10405 GCA_018245755.1 Parelbella macleannani
GCCTGCAGCCTTTCGCAGATCGTCATCCCACCGGGCCGGAGGGCGTCCTACACTACGTTTGCCGAGCCGCGGTCTCCGATGGTAATATGAAAATACAAATAAACAATTAAAGACTCGGTTACAGATACAAAAAATGTTAATTATCTTTTATTAACATATTAATTATTGTGTTCAAAAATATTGTTTTCCGGCAATTTAATCTAATAATTAACACATTTTTTTGTTAATTATTCAATTAGTTTTAAATAACCAACTTCTCATTGAGAGGAGATCCGTGTCCAACGGTAGTGCGATAAAAAAGGTTGATAATTATAATGAGAGTAGGATGTTTTAGGGCGATTATATTGGTCTAAATATCACATTGATATCATTACTTTGTGTTTTTGTTATAGAATTTGAACGCAGCACGTTGCTTTTCATGCGGCAACACTTACCTCATTAAAAAAATTGGCAATTTAACAACAATTAAATGAAATGTGGAATTAGCTGACGAATTAGGTGAAGAAATAAATGTTGTATAATAGAATGTAGGATCTAATGTATAATTCCAATACAATTTAAAAGTTCTGTAAGATAATCTTAGATTTAAGAGAATTATGACAATAACAGAGACTACTGCGAGACCTAATCTTTAAGGATTAAAAGAGGTAACATAACGCCTGTGATCCCCATGGCAATGCTTATTAGTTCTTTTTTATTTATTTATTTAATATGACACCTGCATCATTGGTGAAATCAAAGTATTAATATTACATAATAAAATGACTCTCCTATAAAACCATAAACACTGCATTTCCATGTCTTATTGACGGCGTAATACGATGTTAGTAATTTTCGACCAGGCGACACATCGGCCTACAAAGCTTTCAATTCACCTGCTGCTACTATTATCGTATAATATGGTATTCTCGAAATTCGTTTGGATAGTCAAGAAAATACGTTCTGTTAGCAATGGCTTTAGTAATTCTATTGTTTTATTGTATATTTCTTTAAACATTCCATCAAATTATGACACCGACACGACAATGGTTTTAATATATGATCAACTGTCAAAGAATGATACAACACCAAATGAGTAAACAATTTTGTTAGTCGTATATAAAATTATTCGTTAGTCGACTATTCATTGTTAAATAATAGGTATTTACTAATACTATTCCTTCACTATCTAGTGGTAAATAACAATGTTCAATATGAAGTGTGATTGCTCTGCAGTACCTACGATATTTCAGTAACATGAGAAACGTAAATATACACATGTGTAACGTAAGATTCGTCAATTACACAACAAAATTTGTAATTGAATTAAATATTTATGCATAGGAACACACCGGAAAGTTCGACAGTCCTCGCCCCTGATCAGGGCTGTCATGATGTTCTTATAATTTTTCACGTTCTTATAATTCATGTTATTACAAATATGAACTCCCCATTATATAGCACATTGAAATCAGCAGATTGTTGTTAATACATAACGTATGAAAGACCGCTTTCAGATTTTCAGCCCCAGGGTCGAACCCAGATTGGCTTGTTCAATACTGAATTTCTTTTTTTTTTCTAGAATGTAACAGCTCCTTCTGAAAAGAGGCCCTAATTCTCATGTAGAGAGCAAAACTATAATATTTTTAATTAAATTCTTTTTTTTATAACAATTTATAAATATTAAGATTTTTTTCTAAAATGTGCCAGCCCTATCTGTATAGAAGCCCTACTCCAACCCAGATATTTGGCGGACCGAATTGTGTCGAATTAGCGATACGGTGTTGCCGGCTTCTATTACCGCCCCTCACTCATATTGGTGTGTCCAATCTAGTGTTGCGTAATCAACACTTGTCTATCTCCCGAGAACATTCGCGAGCCGTCTTCATTTTTTATGTACACTAGGTATATACAACAAGTACTCATATATAATAGGAGTTTTGAAGGATGCTAGTGCTGAGGGAGACCAAGACTCGAGTGTCTTGATCCAATAGGTCAGATACTGGCTGATAGGAGAGACGGAAGACTCCGAATCCGGCGTGCGTGTATATATACACTTTTATACATATGTAGAAGGAGTACGCCAGGGCTATAGGAGTAGAAGAGACATTTGTCACATGGGGCTTTGTGCTTATGACGTAGGGATCAGGCGTGATGATATAATAAGGTTGGGATATTTCCACGCAGCCATATGATTCCAATTTATAGAGAATGTGTGCTATCGTAACTAGACAACTGATACACATAATATAAGTACATAATATGTATGTACATACTCGGACATACATACACACATATTTACTTTGTAATATATGTATACTTAGGTATTGAGATTTTCTTACGCAGACAAGTACTTGTGTTTATCACATATGTAAACATTTGTGTTCCGGATTAAAATCGAACCAACGACCCGGCTCAGAAGTTAAGGTTAAGCCGATGGAGCTATACTTCTTACTAACAACATCTAACTGGTACTAGAAGTCCTATTCCAACAGTCTTATATGAAGTCGTTTGGAGACGTCTGCGGGCCGCAGTGGTTATTGTGACTGCTGCCGCCCATACCATTTTGCACCGGTTTTCTGAAAAGTCTATATACAAGTTAGAATTACAGATACTGCCCATACTTATCTCAATACGTCACAATTATGTCATAGAAAAGATAGCATACAGATGGTTCACTTTATATGGAAACACTTTTAAAGATTCATTGAAAATAAAACAAATTAACAGTTTCTTAAGTTTGTGAATATGCATTTCGGCAGCGTGGTAGATTATAGCCTTGACGATTTCTTTCACAAATACCCTTCACACACGCACGCCGGGAAGAGACTCCCCATCAAATATGTAGGCATTAAAAATTTTCCAAGAAAGATAAAGTGTGGACCGTCTGCTACATTTACATTCAATGTGGATGATGAAAGGTCTCTCGCAGTTGCTCTGCAATTCAAATTGAGATAATAACTCGCAACAGATAGTTATTGCGGGTGTTAATACACTAGGAAGTTGCACTACTTTTATTAGATCAGCGTGTCTTGCGTACGCATCGAGATAGCTATTTCATTGCAATAGAGAATATTCAATATTATGTTGAATAAATATTTGGCAAAGACAAGCGTGGAATTAACTATGAAACGTGATCATAGAAAGTGTTTTGAGTACTTTATGGAATAGAAGCTTCTGATACATTTGTACTATGTCCCATGGAATAGGTAATGTACCAATTGCCATATTATACTGGGCCTTGATCCAGACTCCAAGCTGCTAGAAAATTTACTAGAAAGTTTAAGTTAGTAGAATCGAATATTTCCCGACCTGAGAATGGAACCAAAGTCCTCTACTACAACTATTACTTTGAAAAAAGAAGGGTAGACGTACAAACAAAAACACTTTTACATTTGTAATAATAATAATCATAATTGCAAAACTCAGTAAGCAATTATTCATGTTGTGTTGTAATTTGGCCGATTACATGTTGGTATTAGAAAACACAAATCCCCAGCTGGGCTAAAGGTCGCGACATAGGTAATATTTCGTCAAACTGATACAGGCTTACAAGTGCCTATTTAGGTCAATGTTTCTCTAACACAATGCCAAAGTACATGAAGTTCATCAGCAACAATGCCTGTAACGAAACTGCGTGAAACTAGATTCAGAATGCAATAGAATCGAATTGGTTCGTCTCGGTTGAACCTGACACTGAATTCATTCACTCATTCAATCAGTTACAAAATAAATAATGAGTATTTGGTATTGGTAATTTAATTTAATCTGATTAAATTATCGGTTTTGGTTTTGGCCGAAACTGAGAGCGAGGCCGAAAGTTCGGTTTCGGTTTCGGCTGAAAAACCTGTTCCGTTCGGACACTAGTTTTTAATATTAAATGTTGAAGTGCTCTTGAGCAGTTTTTTCGTTATCTGTAACGCGGATTCTTTATCCAATGTTTTTTGCAATTTAGGCTTTGACAATCCAATCTTAATCTCAGAGACATTCGTTAACGTTGCAATATTTCGATGAAAATGTTAACTTATTTGTTTCCAGTTGTTCGCCTGTACAGTTATTGCGTTATTATAAGCAAAATCATTTTAATTATTGATCGGAAAACTTTTCGCAACCAATTACTTCTGTTCAGTAAATGATCTGAATATTTCTTCCGTATTTCCTTGAGTCGATTTTGAAAACTATATCGGGGAAGAGAAAGGGAGTCAAAATAGCTGTTAACTGACCTCCATTATGCGTCCGAATAAGTATCGATTTTAGTTTTTTACCAATAATGAAACCACTTATAAAAATATACACAGTAGGTATGGTGTAATAACTGCATTGCAGTTGATACCCAAATAAAATAGGACAAAAGAAATAAGATAATATCCTCCCAACTGTTAGGAGGATGTTATCTTATTTCTGCGTTCTAAGTGTCTATGTGATTAATAAGCTGAAGGTATCGTATTTGAAGGACACACATCACATATATAAAGGTTCATATTATTCTTTAACTGATACTAGCTGTTATGTCTTCTACACTGCCCCGTTGGTCGTGTGGTTGCAAGCGCGATTATCGAGAGATTCTAGATCCGATTCCTGGATCCGGATCGGCTCCTCTTGGGTCTTCTAACTTCAAATTCAAATTAGTGGCTCGGAGTACGGATGTATGTCCGGTGTTTGGTAAAACGCTTACCGCCTATTCCGTAGTGGGACGTAAACGTTACTGGTGAAATGTGGCAGTGTACTACCCTTTTCTGCCTACCTTTCGGGGCTTACAGGCCTAATGTTACGTTTGTTCTGTCTATTTGGGGTTCGCACAAAATGTTTTCAACAATATTGTACTGTTACTAAATACCGCTTTCCACTGTCACTGAGATAGATTGAAGAGTCTTCTTAATTATAAATCCAGTAGCGGAACTAGAATCAGTGGATTATTAAGAAAAGGTCACACATCTATTATATTTGCGATTTTCATCGACGGTTCAGTCGATTCGTCTTTCCACTTTGGAAATCTTCGCAAAGCACTTCGAGGCTATTCCATGATATGCCACAAGGGCATTGGCCCTTGTGGCATATCATGGAATAGTGACTTCTTACCTGATATACGGCAATATCTAGTGGGGCAACTCATTCCCCGCTTCCCTTTCATTGAAAAAAGAAGCTAGCTTTTATCGTTAACATAATCAAATTGTACACATGTTTTGTTTATATTACGTGACAATAAAATAAAAATAAAAAGTAAAAAAAACAGAAAAATTAATAAAAATAGAAAATACAACTGCGTATACTTATTAAAAAATACCAAAACGATCCTTGCATTCCGACATGAACACGATACAATATCGTTACAATTATTTAAATGCAATGTCTAATGATGTCACTGTTTCTCTGAGAAATAATTATTGGCAAATGTATAATAAATTGCTTAACAAACCGTTGTAGAATAGACCTGTTAGTTAAACTGATTGTTTTAACAACGGATCAACTTGAATTCTGTAATAATAACAATATCAACATAATTATATACTTAAAAGCATATGTTAGTGCTTTTTCGTGATGTCCCTACTACATAGTTTCAGATATTTATGTAGTCCTTCACGATAAGCTCCTCCAATCGCTGCAAGGTCGCTGCAACGACTGACAACAATCTGATACCAAATAAAACAAATCCTGTGTTATGGTGGCTAGATAGCTGATAAATAACAGTAACAAATTTGTGAATACATATACTTACAGATAATTTTGTATGTTCTTCATCTCATTACTCAAAATTGGCAACGGCGGCAACGGAACCACCAACACTAGGCTCTGCATCTAGTTTCACTAAACATTTAGTGGAGGATTAGAACGGAAAACTACTTTCACTCATCTGTTTAATGGATAAAAAATATTTTATATCAAATTTAGTATGTTAACAAATATATTACGAATGGGTTGACTATAACATCCCTGACAAGAATATGATTAATTAAAATTTCATAAACGTATTTTACATTGCACTACTAAGTTAACGAGTAAATTTAAGACCAACAGATAGTAGTTAAGTAGCCTATAACATGTGCAAACGTTGGGTTGTCTATATTTTTCCTCGCGTAACTTCTGGATTGACAGGTATGAACAAGCATGTTGATATTATATATTTTCGCTCATGTGTTTGTAGCTATATCGCCATCAAAAGTATTAAAGAACTACAGATAATCAATCTTACTGCAAGGTCATTCCATAGTAACAGAAGCACGGATTCACAAAGAATATTTTAGGAGCAACAATCTAATTAACAAACATGCAATAGCAAATAATTGTACAAAGAATAACAATAATAATAGACCATGACTGAATTCATTGCTCTCGAAGATTCGACCGCGAGGGCGTATTTCTGCAACGCCAATATACAATGATACAGACGTTTCGTTACCATAAATAAGCCCTAGTCGTTGTTCTGGATCATTCGGCTACCATGTATTTTACCAACACGGAGGGTTTGTTAGTGAGTCTTAACATGAACTAGTCGTAGTTTTCAATGACCCAAATACTGTCACTTGTACAAATAAATGGGTTGTAGAACATTTTTGGTGCATAGTAAATTTTTTTTTTCTGAAAATGAGGCTCTGCTAAACGGTTATATGACAGGTAGGTTGCTACATCCGAAGGTTAAGTTGGACTGTATCTGTCTTAGCGTGTACGCTCCTATTAATAGTTCTCATTCTAAAATAATTATCTCCAGTCCTCAATCGATTCAATAGTCATACATAAGACATAAAAAACCGCATTGAGAGCGTTTTAGGTCTGGTCACAGTATATGAAAACAATATAATGGTTCTTACAGTGTTATTCCACAAAAACTCTAACGGTCAATACTTTGTAGTTACACTTATTGGTAAAAGAGTAGCGCTCGTCATGAACGGAGCGAACAGAACTAATAAAGTTAAAATAGGCATTAATATTGGCTCCTAAAATGTGTGTCTGTACAATCATTTACTCTTAGGCTAATATCGCAGATTGTGTATCTGCATTGAATAGTGGTCAAGAAGTGCAAATAAATATTAATTAAGAAAACGATAGATTTACAAAGAAAATCTTAACTCAGACAAATTAGTGGCTTACTATGTAAATTTGTTGTGATCTGAACTGTTTGAAGACTTAATTGGTTTTGTCGGTTTCGTGTTCTTTCTCAGTTAATCTTGAGTTATGGAGAGAATATATACGAGAATTCGCGTCTCAGCAAACGTCGTGTAGGACGGCCATTTGGCTCGGTGGGATGACGATCTGCGAAAGGCAGAAGCTGGATGCGACAAGCCGAGGATAGGGCGCGATGGCGCTCCTAGGGGAAGGCCTATGTCCAGTAGTGGACTGAGATAGGCTGATGTTGTGTGTTGTTGTTGTTGTTGTTGTATATAGTAGAATTTTTACTTCGTGTACTTTGGACGTTATTGTTTAAATGGGCTTTAATTAAACTCAGTTCTGTATTAGAACTATACACGTACAATGTAATAAATGATAATTTCTCAAACATGCCCCGCTATTTTCAAATAATTGAAGTAATCAGTTTTTCAATATCTTCTTCCGACTCTTGTTAGTTTTTTTTAAAGAGTATTTCCTTTTATTTTTGGATATTTTCTCTTTTTAGTTCCCGACCTCCACCATTCTAATAATTATCAAATAAATCGCAAAAGAGGTGCGCATGAAGTGTGCTGGAGCGAAACTAAAAAACTTACTAAGTTTGTGTAAAAAAGAAAGTACAGAAAGTTTAAATTATATAATAACATGTATATTTGTTTAAAATAAAATATATATGATAAAACAACTGGTGCCTTGCTTGAGTTGATATTTTCAATGACAAACACATAACACCATAATAATCTGTAGCTAAACCGAAGCACGTAATGAGTTTTATAGGTATAGGTATACTCTTTGGCATAAGAACCTCAATAGAGTTCAAATATAAAATGTAATAAATAAAAATCGAACAACAGCCGCTACCAAGAAATGAATATTGAAAGGAACAAACAATGAAGATTTTCATAGCAGTCGCTGTAAAAAATTCGAATGAATATTAAAATAAGAACAATAAAGTACTGTTACAAGAACAATACCCTTGTCTAATATCAATGATACTTGATGTAGATCGCGCAAGGAGTATGACATTTTGTAACCATCACCTTAGAAGCCGTGCGCTGCTAGCTGATTACTCGAGCGGTAACAGGATCAGGCGCGACCACGCCGCCAGCATTGTGCAACTAATTGGCTCGGCCGGATTATTATCCAACGATTGATCGTAACCAAGTTCAATAACTTCCATCGTTTCTTTTACTGTTGGAAGGTTCATCTTGCTTATTATCCCATTTTTTTTCTTTTGTATAATTTGTTTTAAATGGGTGTGTAGCTATTTTGTTTATTCTTCTTTTTAGTCGAATTCTTCATTTCTAAAGGCCCTTCCGGTTTTGGAAAGCTTTGATGGAAGAGTTGATGTACTCTATTCCTTCTTGTCAATGTGTCAAATTTAATATTTAAATATTTTGAACTTGTTGCAATGTTTTAGGTCACGCTGCTGTGTAAAAAAAAAAATCAAAAGGAACGAAATTCAAAATTTTGTTGACTAACAGATGCTGCTTTATTGTTAGTTATCATTGGTAGTATACCCTAATGACTATCAGGATGCCGTCAGCTTTGACATTGTGCTAGAAACATTGATCGCATGGAACTCTTACTCATAAGTAACCATTGACGAGGAAAACAACAAAGCAGAGGTCGTTGTTGCGGAAAAACAGATTTAAAATGTCGCCTGCGTGAGAGTACACTTCCTGCCTCGTAAGTTCTAGACGCGTTAGGCATATTTAATTTCTTTTAAAACATTATAACCTACTCCTAGTCCTATTATCTGTCCATGTAATATATAAATATAGGTGTAGAGTAGTGAAAATATTCGATTTTGTTTCGTGACTTTGTGTGGCTGTCCAGTTGATCGAGTGGTTGCAAACGCAACTGATGATCAAGAGGACCTGGGTTCGATTTCCAGGTCGAGTACTATTTGGTATAGCTATAGAGGGATGAAGTGGCAATGGGCTGGGCATATCTGCCGAAGAACCGACAACCGGTGGAGCAGGCGTCTTCTGGAGTGCAAACCGCGGCTCGGCAAACGTAGCGTAGGACGCCTTCCAACCCGGTGGGATGACGATCTGCGGAACGCTGCAGGCAGATGCTGGATGCGACAAGCCGAGGACAAGGCGCGATAGCGCTCATTGGGGGAAGCTTATGTCCAGCAGTGGACTGAGATAGGCTAATGGTGATGATGATGATGGTAGAGGGATGGACATATTCGGTTTTGTTATGTGACTTTTTGTTGTTGCCTACTTGATCAAGTTGTTACAAGCACGACTGCTGATCAAGAGGACCTGGATGCGATTCTCTGGTCGGGTACAATTGGATTTTTCCCACTTATATTTTGTAATACAAATTTATAGTTACGGCTCGGAGTCTTGATATGTGGCCGATGTAAACGCAATTGATGAACCGTGGGAATATAGTACCATTGCCCACCCTTTCGGGGATTGCAGGCGTGATTGATTCTTTTGTTTGTGTGAAAGGGTGATAAATGTAGAAAAGTATGACAGGTCTGTTGCAATGTGGACTTGCCTCACTATTTAAATACTCAATACATATAAAATATGAAAAATAACGTCATATGTACGTCTCTGTACAGAAGTAATCTTTGTATTATTTCGGCGTTTATATACCTACTCGTATTTAGAGCATATTTTAGAACATGTACCTAACATTTACTTCACGCGGGGCGACGTTTACTTGAATTATGATGCTTTATTGATACAACTAAACGAGTTTATATTCTTCTTAGTTGCCTTTAATATCACAAACGAAAGTTTTTTAAAGATGACCCTGAGAAATGCTCTTATAATATTTGGTCATAACTGCTAGTCTAGTTATTTTATAGAATTCTTTTTAGTGGTTCGTATCCCTTGATTTCGGTAGGTACTATCAATTGCAAGGTATACCTACTAATACATTGGGCGACTGAATGGGTCGAAATCGATTAATCGTACGTTCAATCAAATTTAATCAATATTTTACTGATGACGTAACGTAACATAACATTACGCCTGTAATCCCCGAAGGTGTAGGCAGAGGGTAGTACACTCCCACGTTTCACACAGTTACGTTTAAGTCCCATGGAATAGGTGGTGAGCCTATTGCCATACACCGGGCACTATTCCAGACTGCGAGTCCCTACTAGAAATTCTAAATTAGAAAATTCCAACAGAACCCGCCAAGGTTTTGAACCCAGGACACCTCGATCTGCAAACGCGCTTGCCACTCGGCCAACGAGGCAGTCACTTACGACATTCTCATTATTTTACAAAAAATTCATTTGTTCTTCAAGTTATACAAACACTTATACAATGTTTTATTGTAAGACAAGGTGTCATCA
>DWEE01003552.1:0-10405 GCA_018245755.1 Parelbella macleannani
CTATGGGACGTAAACGTAACTAGTGAAACGTGGGAGTGTACTACACTCATCTGCCTACCCCTTCGGGGATTACAGGCGCGATGTCACGTTTGTTACGTTTGTAATTATGGCATTTTGTAGAACAAGATTTGGTTATCTTCTAAGGAATAATATGGTGGATACAAAAATCAATTTAGATACATCTCTGCTTTAACAGAGAATACTTAAACAACAACGAAGTTAATGAAAAAAGTAATAACGACTACCGACCAATCTTTAAAGATAGATAAGAAGCTTCCATTCAGTTGTGGATTTTAATCAGATGAGCGCCGAGATGTGAGACAGAGAGTTATTTTTAATGAATTCCAAACACTGTTCGTGGTAGTTTTGTGATTTTAAAAACTCGATTTAAAAGCATAGAGAGTAATTAAGTGTATCTCCTAGTTGGAATATTGCATGTTATGTCTATGATTTTGGAGCTTTCAAAATTTTAGTAATGATAATTAAATTCGTGTCAGAATAATATAAATGTAGCCTTTTTTGAAATGTTCATTAGTATTTTTTTCCGAAATCACTACTTGAATATTATTCAATTATATAATATTATGCGTTAGTTATTTCACAAAAAGAATTTTTCCTAAAAGAGCCAACATACAAAACGATAAGTTAAAAATGAGAGTAAAAATAAGAGTGTAATAAAAACCATTTAAATTTGATATGCGTAATTTGACCGACTTAATTATAGAGAGTAGAATAAAAACTTATTACCGTAACTGTACTTAAATGTAATGTACTTAATTGTAATTACACTTACACGGAATGTAACGTAGTGACAGACACCATTACAACGGCTAACGACCAGCAGTCGAACTTTTCTTTGGTTACGCAATTAAAGTCGAATTACTTACAATATACTCGTAAATATTGTTATGACAATGTAAAGTCCATTCAATATCATCAACTCTTAATGAATTCATGCTAGTTAATTACGTTACTTAATTTTCCTGTGTCATGGATATAATCAATACTTTCAATCTTTTTTTTGTTGTATTGTTGTACCCATATCTCTTCTCAAATTAAGAAGCTTTAAGTCCAAATTCATCGCGTTAGCTAATTACGTCTTATCAGACTGCTTGAGAGAATGTTATGGAAAAATCCAAAATTTGTAGGTTCTAGTTGTAGGTTTTCTCGTAATATCTTCCTTTATAAGCCCAGCATAATGTATATATACACAGTAATTAGCATAAGTGTATTCGTCACTTACAAAGGTCACTAGATGTTCGTCCTTGTTACACTTACGGGTATCTCACCTGAAGAAAACAAGTTCACCATTATTTTTTAAATGTAATCCTTAAGTTAAGTAATATATTATTTTGTTATTAATTTTTTTAAACGTAACATCACGCCTGTATTCCCCGAAGGGGTAGTGCACTTCAACGTTTCATCAGTTACGCTTACGTCCCAAGGCATAGCACGAGCATGGGAAATTCCAAATTCGAAAAATCCAATAGTACCCGACCTATTTGAACCTAGCACTTCCCGATCGTCAATCGCGTTTGCAACCTGGTCGAGTGGTTGCAAACGCGACTGACGAAGCAGTTAATTTTCCTATGCCAGCAAAATGGCGTTCTTGTTCTAAGTTACCCAATAGCCCGTTTAATGTCATTCTTACTTGTGGTATATCGTTCTCTTAGCACCTATTTTTACAGAGAAATGAAATGGAAGTCCTTAAGAACCCGGTTTGGGCCTTAGGTGAATTTTTTGCAACTACCTCGAATAGGAACGAGTGTGTAAGTACAGCGATTGGTACTTTAATATCGAAACCAGGCGCAGAGTTTTTCAGGAGCATCGTACCCTCTATCCCATTTTAATATCGGATTTCTGTCATGTCTTCTTCAATTCTTCAAAAATTGAAACATAGTACCGTTCAGTATTATCAGTTGCTCATTGGGTGTAATCAATGATCAATTCCGCTGTTCAATCTCAAAAATCTGTAGCCGCCTCTTTTCTGACACCTAATATCTTCACATCTTGATTTTGAGACCTTCGACTTCTTTAAAGGTATTATGCCACTGCCTCAACTTTTGTTGACACACAATTCTGACTTGCATTCGAAAGTCATGGAACCATGTTTCATTTTTACTCATAGTGTGTGAGCCGCTTAATGTCAGGTTCTCAACGCAACCCAGAATCATCCGTACCCGTTCCTGAATAGCGCTGGAGTACCTGTGATTATATGCACGTCTGTAGCTACTTGTGACGAATATGTTGGAGTGCCATTATTTATTACGTCAGAACAGTGATTTGTAAATAATTTTTGAATATTTTGCGGAAATTATACATATGTACATATACGAATACATAGAAATAGCGGACGAAGATGTAGTAGACTTGTTATTAATTTTGACTTCAACCTGTTTCATTTCCTACTGATCGTTACAGATTTTAATAAACTGATTTATTCATAATATCAATGTAAATAAAACACACTTGCCGGTATATTTAAGAATTGTAATCTGTCTTCCATCTCGCCTGCTATATTAGCGCAATTTTCCATCTGGGTTAACTAATGTTAAAACTGTGACTGCAACTAATGCAGATATCAATGCAGTTCAAAATAGGACTAAAGTTATGATGGAGGCCAAACCCAATGATTCGTGAAGGCTAATTTGAAACGCCTAGTGTGCTATTTAAGTTCGTTTTAATCTTCCTATCAGAAACATAAATTTACAAAAGCTGCCACGTAAGTGAAAATTGAAGGCAATCGAAACTCAGATACATAAATTTCCACTACTCAGTCTTAAGTGTAAGCCCGAATTTTAACTGGTGGTCTTAGTTGAATTCAAATTATTATTCCAGTTTATTAAACGAAAAACAAATATTTATGGAATTTTATTACCTGATTTCAGTTTATTTGACCTATTGATTCTATATATAGACTATATCTGGGCGCATTTGGGTTTATTACGTAATGCCCGCTTTTAAGTAATGATTCTCCAAAAACAACTGCAAATTCCTTCTATTTCTTCATCGGCTATTCATTCTAAGTAAGAAAATTTAAAACAAATTTTCGAATGCGCAGTCCTTAACGGCAATTACAATTATGTTCTTTAAGACACCTGTGCTGCTTCTTCCAAAGAAGTATATTGCCATATCCTTGCTATGGACCTACAGTGCTTATCCTGTTTTCTGGTTTTCAGTGGGTTTAGTTGAAGTCTTTTACTTGCCATCGTCACCTTTCCTTAATCATTTCATCACTGAAATATTGGATCAAAGTCTCCTCTCTTATTTCTCTTACTGAGAATGTTCAAGGTCATGGTAGAACATGCTTATCAAGGGCGGGTTAGTAGAATTGAGACGTCTTAAGGACCATTACAGAGAATTATATGAAATGAAGATATTCTTCTTGGTTTATCTTCAACATTATAGTAAGTAACAATTAATCTTAAAAACGCACATAAGTTTGGTTAGTCAAACACGCCTATCGGGATTGGAGCCCTAAACTCTCAAAATGTTGGCCTGAAATCTAAATCGTTGGGCCAATAAAAATATCAAAGGCGGAATGGCCATTAAATATGATAACATTTACATCTCAGTTTCTACAAAACAATAAAAAGCAAAAACAAAACTCTGGAAACAATCAATAAAAGGTATTCAGAAGATGAATCATTATTGAAACTAATTTTCTAATTAAAAATGCTGCTACGAAAACTTCTCGGACGGAAATACGAATTGGAAGTGTTGTTCCAACTTCGTGGAAGGTTTTCATCCGAACTATCAAGTTGTAGTTGGATGGTAGAGTTCGGCAAATGATTACTGATCCTCCTAAGTTCCAGCACGGTCGCCGGGCACCTATTTAAAAGTTGGTCGAACTCGTATATAGATAATAATGAATATCTCATTTGCAGCGTTAAACAAAATGTAGGTCACCCAAAGTTATGCTTAACCCATTACCGTAAACATCTTTGGATAGGGTATACTTTTGTATATCTTCACTGTATAAATGTATATACACGTATATATTGAACCGGTGGAAGCCGTTAGGTAATAGAAGTCTGACCTTTTCGGTCGAAACCTTTAAAGCCTTAAACTTCGGTAAAATGGGGTAAGCTTCCGGTTTCCATTGGATATAGTTAAAAGAACGTTACTCAAAAATGAAACCTTTTAATGGATACCTATGTATAAAATATATGTGTATGATCAAGTACCTCTTGCGCAGATCATGCGCAGTAAGCGACTTATAGAAATTTGACAAGTGCGAAAATATTTTTAAACTTTTTTTGTGTACACAGTTACAATGTCCAAATAAAAAACAATATTTGCTAATTATACGAAAAAAATCCGTCAAAGCAAACTCGTTACGATATGTAAATTAAAGGGAAGTAAAAAAGTTCAAATCAATCAAATTAGGATTCTGTTCAATAAATTTAAAAAGGTATAGGGGTTTTCCTTGATTTTATAAAGCATTTCAAATGTGCAAGCGGTATTAAAGTAGCTGGTATTATAATGGATTAGGGTTGACACCTGTAGAGTTTGTCCAAAACAAGGAAAACTCATATAGAACATTCGAAAACATATATCATTAGTTAAACTGAAGGTGACTAGTTCAGGAGAAGTAGTGGTCATTAGTCATGATTAATGATTGGTCAGGGTTTTCACCTGCATGGTACGTACCGAGTGCTGGGTAGCGATGCGAGATCGCGAGGCGCGGAGGGACGCGCGGGCGAGCGTCGAGAACACCACCGAGGTACTGCCGTGCCGCCCGCCCGCCTGCCGCATCGACCGCGTTTACCCGCCCGCCCGACACACGGACTTTTCAAAACGTCTTGTTACACTCTTAACGAATTCAAGTTACATTTTTAAATTTTTAAACAATCCAGACTCATACCCGAAATCATCTCAAAATTAGCTTGTGTGTCGATATAAAAAGCTTATTAAACTTATACAAACCTTACCCGTTTCTCATAAGGTTTGGAACTTTTGTGCAAAGATAATAAAGGGGTAGAGTGAGATTTACATATAAAGTTGTTTTGGGAATTTCCAGTGGCTGTAAGCGAGTGATTAGAGAAACAAAACCCCCTAATAAAGAATGTGTCTCAGTACAACAAACAGGTAGGCATTTTTAATAAATCAACATGAACTCACAGTTTTATAGTATTGTGTTTATTCTATTACATTTATCGTATAGTAAAACCATGTAACTTTTCAGCACATTTCAGTTATAATACACAAATAATTTTATTAGAATTCTATACACGCTTGGATTCTGACGGATATATACTCGTTGTATAATTCGTTTGTTCTAAATACTATTGTGGACTAGCCTTCAAAGCACACGTAATTGCACTGTTGTGTTCCAATCTGATATATGCAATAGGTACAATTAAAGGAAGATTGATTGCTTTAGTAAGTACATCAGTTGAATAGCTAAAAAGAACCGACTATTAAATGCCAGCATTGTAGTTCCAGGACGGAGACGACGACGACGCAGCGGGAGTGATGAAACTTAGTCAGTCTTTACGTAACCTTGGTTCAGCCGTAAGGTATGGTCTTTCTTACTGATTATTCTCATAGAATTAGGCTTTATCGCGAAAAAAGAGAGCCATATCACAGAAGAAAACTGAAGGACGTTCAAAATCTATGAAGGTTTTTACGGAAGAGACGATGCTGTGTCACATGACATTCTCGGGGAAACTGGCGTGTTTGTATTCGCCCCTCAACAGAACAAGGGTTGAGTGTTCCTGTTCTTTCACACTAATGAGGAAGGGTCCTTTGGAAACAATACTGTTAGATTTTAGTAGCTAGGGGGCCAACAACTACGCCCCCGCGATGAGGGCACTTTTTCCCTAAAAACCACAAACCGACATAAATATAGGAATAGTTACTGTATTAAAGTAAATATTTCTGACTGAATTTGACACCTACATAAGGTGGGTCAAAGACGATCATTAGTACATTTTCTATTATTATTCATATAATAGGCTCATGCCTATTCACCCTTGATTTGAAAAGTCCTAGGTAGGTTATGGAACACACATGCCGGCAGGGTGTTCCACTCCTTGATCGTATGGATAAGAAACAGGAAACCAAACCGTTTCGTTCGGGCAATGGGAATACCTTCCAGATAAAGATGGCAACCTGCCGTGCGTCTAGATGTTCGGCGTAGGAAAGGGGCTGGGGGAATCAGATCGTATAGTTGCCACATAGGGACCTATATAGGTAACGTTAAAGATGTAGAATGGTAGGAAATTTATTGCAATAATTTATTTTTAATTATAAAACTTCATTGTTATTGAACTCTTCAAGCTCTTCTTCAATAGTTACGTAATCAATACCAGATTAACATGCAAGTTTTTTTTGTTATAACACCGGATATATGCCATAAGATTGTACGTTAGGTACCTTTAGTCGACTTAATGAGTCACGACACATTTATAATTACATAGCAAGTCCCTTGTGTGTCCACACGTATGTAGTTCCAGTGTTAAATATTTTATACATTAACCTTTGAAGAGCTCTAGCCAATGTTCACTTTCATGTGAAATTGTAAATAAAGAAATGGTAACAAACGAACTAAAAGTTTGTGTTGGCTGCTGAAACGAATAAAAATTTGGTATTCCTTGTTGTTGGCCTTTTTTCTATAAATACACAAACCATCGCCAATACACATGTAGTTGTAAATTGTCGTTAAATCATATCATTTAATTAAACTACATACTTTATACAATTGAACGTAAGAATATATTTATTTATTTATTTGTATCTTTTTATTATTTATGATCACTAATTTAAAGTGAAAAAAGAATGTAATGATCCATGTAAAATGTCTCATCTTATTTGTAAGGAAACCTCGTTTAGCAGTCCTGTGGACGGGAAGAATGGTTATCCGTAGTCTCTGACTAGTGACAATATTTGACAGCTTTCAATTATTTGAAAACGATAAAATTCAAAACTGATTGATTGATCACAAGTTTAAATAATGCTTACATAACTTTTGTATATATTTTCAAAGTCGCGATTTAAATAATATGATAATTACATATAATTATAACATTAGATGTTATGCGTATATTGTATAAATTACCGAATATTTCTAATATCTGAAAAGTTTTACCACGAAATAGCTACCTCTCGCTACGAGCTCCTACGACCGAGCATCTAAGGGCTGCAAGGGATTAAAAATAGCTTATTAGGGTTACGATATAAATAAAAAAGTTTGACCAAAACCAAGCCTTCAATGCGTTTAAACTTTACCATTAACAGAACTAACAATCCCATAACATAATGACTTACAGACAACTCATCTACATTATATCGCTGGCCCGAAGCCACACATAAGAGTGTGTGGCTGGAAGCATTCGGCCTTTTAACGGAGTGACGAACCCCATTAGAAGGGTTCAGGTGTTTCTGAATTGCTGTGGATACAGATACTTGTGGACTCAGTGCAGTAATTTTCATGGTGTTCTTTCCGACGTGGCTGTGGCGGGTACAATAAGTAATCAAAAACACAACACCAAAGCTCTAACTCTAATAATTAATTGACATTGAATATATTATTCGCTATAAAGTTAAAAGAATACATCCTGGGAACATCCGCGCGCTTTTCAAGTCTTCATAATTTTAACACATGAACAATCTGCTAGCCCTTACATAGCCAGTGTCCTACGCCATAGCCTTAAGATTTCTATTGTAGGAGCAGAGAAGCAGCGGCCAAATACTGGAACCACCCTGGAACGCTTTTCGTTGTAATGATCATCATACTACAATATTGCTATAGTCAATGAAATATTTCATAAACAAGTACCTACTATGTCACAATATATAAATAGTGTGTACTTATATTACATAGATTGCATTAACTTCGCCGAGATTCCAATGACGTTTTTACATTTTCGTATTCAAATTGTATTTACACGACAAACAAAAGAACTTGCGGACCGGTGTCACTATGAAAGTTACGAGAAGCACAAATAGTAAAAAAGGTTACCTACTCAATATCTTGGAGGATCGACCGAAATAGTGCCGAACTTATTGTTTTTGGTGTCATAATATCACGGTAAAACTCAAAACACAATGTACAGCATATTTATCTTTAAACAAAAATTTTACTCTAACTACGATACATGCGTCGGATATAAATATTCCACCCTTATATTACGGTTACGTACATTGTGTCTACAAAAAACATGTCTATGCCGCAATTCACTTCCCAGTTTATTACAGAGGTCTTACTGTCCGAAAAATAATACCGGACTCATCATACCTATAAGCTTTGCTGTCGTGTTATCCGACATGAAATGAAAAAAAAAAACAGCTCTCCCATATTGAAAACATTGAACGCCACCTACGTATGTACATATGTATATAGACGGCGTAATTTACAACAGGACGAAAAGGCCTTATGGTTCGCTCAGCAAGTGTGGGATTTATAAAGGATTTTTCCACTTCTCTCATCCATATTAGAATTCTCATTACATCGTATAGTACGTTCGACATAAAACGTTCAAATATTGACCAACGTGAAGGGATAGATGAAGGCCCTTTTACGAAGTTCGCGTGGACGTGTGCTGTATCATGCGAAAAATTTGTTGGTTTACTTTAAAAATCGTTAAATGAACGATAAGGATAAACTTTAGTAAAGACCTGAAGCGCTTTTAGTTACTTCGAAATTTTCGGCAAATTTATAATAGATATTACCAACATATTTCTGGGCTCTGTTAGTTTCTTAATTCATAAATTCCTGGATAGATTCCATTAGACGGGTTCTCTCACGAAATATTACCGTCAACTCGTGAAACACGTGTAAGTATACGGATATAGTCCCGACAACATTACAACTTACATGACGTATATTTTACCGGTAACGTACGGTAAGTAAGTACACGTGAATTAACAAATATACCTTGACAAAATTGTCAAAATCATAGAAATAGTGAAATAGATATAATTTAATGAACTATAACATACTTTATCTCAATGATGTATTATATAATGGCTACACATTGCAATAAGTATCAGATGGGCAGCCAGCAATTTTAAAATACACATTGAGAACGTAAAGAGGAAAAAAATAATTCTTCATCACTCGGGTTCCGAGATGCGGCGGAATGTAAAATGAAGAAATAAATGAAAACAAAAATGTATATAGAACGAATGAAATATCTACAAACAGATAAAGACATTCGTTTTATTAATCGCATCTCTCTTATATTTAGATAATAAATATCCAGCTTGAGATATGCAAAGGGAAGTGCATTAAATATTTCAGGTTTTTTCCGTCTTCATTTAATATTTTAGTTACGAATGTCTCGGTATTCTATAAATATTTCAGTGGTTGTATGATATTAATACAAAAATTCCATTATTTTCATTTATTATCGTAGAAATTTTGAAAAAAGTCGGAAGTTTCTAAGCCGTTCATAAGACTGTCCATATAGTTCAGTGATACTATTGTTTAAAAATGAAATCACCGATAGAATTAGTTTACCTTAAAATACATAAAGGTTATGAATATTTTGATATCAGCAGTCACAAGCTACCACCCAATTAAACTAAACTACATTGCTGTAAATGATCAATTTACCGACAATTTTACCTTTTATTAATCATATTTCAAAAGTTTTATCACTCAACTAATGTCTATAAAAATTCTCTTCATTTACCATGCTTACTACTGATAAATAATTAAGAATTTTATTTTTTGTCGCCATGGAAACTTTTGAATTTCGACTGTTCGATACGTGTCCCATTTCAAAATGAGAAGGTTCAAAACTATGTTTACATTAAAAGTTAACCTCGACCAAGAAATTCAAGGAAGAACGTTATTTTCCAAATACGTACCTATTCTATGGCATTGTACTATAAAGATGAAACAAATGACGGCCCATTTGTAAAAATCGGTTCGGTTTGAACTGCGAACGTCAGTACGAATACCGTTATTTAATAGGGTAATAAATTTTCATCTCTTTCTTCGTGACTTCGGAGTCGGGCAAAAAGAAATAAATACTACGATTTTATTTTATTTTTGTATAGGTAATGGTTGTTCGCCTTATGTTAATGGGTCAGTACCATCTATTATTTTTACCAAAGTTTTGTTCAGGGTTGTGGCAATAGCAGAAGTTAATAATAGAAGGTTTCGTCTAGAATACCCAACTAATGAGATTTTACGTCTTAAAATAGTAGTGTTGAAAATAGATTTATAAACACATTTTGCAGGCATTAGAGGCGCATAGTGAAACTAAACGAATTCAGTTTGTTCAGCTGGCAAACATTTTCGTACACAAATCCGGTGTTACGTACGTCGGCCACTCCGCTAAAATACGAATGGAGTTTTGACAAGAACTGAAGTATTAAATCTGTTCCGACTGTCTATTCCTGCTCGCGTTTTATGGTGAAACCTATTACTGTAGTATATTGTGGTTTGAAA
>DWEE01003553.1:0-10403 GCA_018245755.1 Parelbella macleannani
GTGGCTGGACGCAGAAAGTTAAATCATGGTACTGGGGACGACCTCTAGTAAGTGGCCCGGCCTCCGCCGACGGAACCATCAGCCGACTGTCCTAGCACATTGATGATTCTTACCTTTGCACGAAAGAAACCTTTTTTTAAAAATTCTTTTATTCCAAATTCTCGCTTCAAAAACGAATTGATTGCTTGGTGTTAGATTTATTATTTACTTCTTGTATGTTTTCACTCGTCTTATCATTGCACTTCATTTCGATGTTTAATTTTTACATTCGAAAGTATGATTTTTATCATGACTTGGTAAAATAGTGTTCGTTTTTTTATACACCGGATATATTTTATTACTTTCGCCTGTAGCGGTGGTGACCATGTCTTGAAAGGAACAAATAATATGTTTGGCTGCATGAAAAAATTTTAAAGAAATATTCGTCCACGTTGATTCACTGTGAATATTCATGATTAGTATAGATGTAAAATTCATAGTATTGAAGAACCCATACCTAACTGTATTTTTGTATGTTGGTGCAATGATAACAATAACTTTTTTTTTTTCGAAAAATAGTTAATGCATGGTGGCATAAAGCATAAATCAAAACGGTCCTCAGTTTTTCGTTCGTTTTTGATACGTGTCCGCTGTATTATTATTTTCTTGTTTTATAATTTGCAACATTATCTCTTGGAACGCTGCATACCTACTAGGTATACTAATTGGTTTAACGACTCTTCATAATAACATGAAACACTTGTATGATATACCTTTGTACCACGCCACCGAGTGATTGAAACGCATGATTCCAAGCCTCCAGCTCACATCTCACTTACAGCTTCTCGATACATGCGAAGTATACGAATCACACCTGTAACTGAGAGGCACAAGGTCGTACGAGACTGCCGCAAGCGCCGAGGAGCCCGCTACTCCGCTGAGCCCCAGTGCTGCCCTCTGCCACCCAGCTACACTTCTCCCTCTACATTAGAGCACTATCCTGTACTTAGAGGCTGAATTCAATTTGCTGTTGATATAGTCGTAGTGTTAACATTTTAGAGTGGATGTGGTATGAATAGCAAATAGGTTATAGGATTTATGATTTGATTCATAAGGAAAGAGATCGTTGGTATCGTATAGTACACTGTAACGTTTCATATCGTGACACTGATCGTGGACACGTCGCCTAAATGTGGCCCAACTTGCAGGAGTTGGCACACAAGCTGTCGCGTAGTTTTGATATGAAAGAGGAGGGTGGTGCGCTGCTGGAAGAACGGGGAGGTATTCGGCGCCATCAGTCCATGCAGAGGCTTCAGCACGGCGAGCCGCAGACGGAGGACGGTCGAGCGGCGAGAGTGGTGCCCGACCACCACGGCAATCTGAACATCACCGTCAAGAAAACGAAACCGACGCTCGGCATCGCAATCGAAGGCGGGGCCAACACCAAACATGCATTGCCTCGGATTATTAATATACATGTAAGTTTTTAAGGCTATTGTCGTATGTTATCTAATTTATCTACGTAAATTTTTCCTTCCTTTATTACAATTTTAGAAACATCTTTGCAAACTTAATCTATATCTAGATATAAATAATTAAATTTCGCACAAATTGTTGATGACTTGTTTTATGGCACTAATTAGTTTGGAACTTGGCAGCTGCCCGCTGTTCGCTGCTGTCGAGGTTTCTAGTTTGATTTCCCACTCAGAAAAAAGAGTTGGGACAAGCACTCTATCTGTTTTGTGTTGGGGTAGAAGATTATAAAAATGAATTTTTGATTTGCCATTTACACAGGATATTCATTGAGCTGTTTGTACCATTTGTAGGAGCATGGCGCAGCTTACGAGGCGGGGGGACTAGAAGTGGGCCAGCTCATCCTCGCAGTGGACGGGCAGCGAGTGGAGGGCATGCCTCACCAGGACGTCGCGCGGCTCATCGCGGAGACATACGCCGAGAGAAGTAAACCGGTCCGTATCTACAAAGTGGAGCGTCCTTCAAATACCACTCCCCTCGTTATGTAACGATAATTGCATGTGTTGATTGGAGGAATTTAGTGCATACGATTAATTTTTATCTTAATAACATTCCATTGTTTTGTTTTGTGTTGACTTTAAGTATTCACTATAATGAAATAAACTAGTCTATGTTCAATATCATGTGATTATTGAAGACTCCGTAGTATGAGATTTTTTACTTTTTGGACGAACATTTTTATCTTGGTGTTCTAGATCGTTTCGTCATTTATATGCTCCTATTTTGGAAATCATTTGTTAGGTTATATTTCATTGAAACAGCCGTCCCAAGTAATTATAGCACGCAAATAGCTTGATTCGGGCAGCCTTCTACACTCCGATTTGCATCTATTTCTTAAATTAATGTGACGTCATCTTGATTACCGCGATATGAAAATAAGCAATAGGAAGTCATTTTTTAAAGAACTTTTTGCGCCCGTTTTTTCCTGCCTAAGGAATGTGATGAATAATAGACGGTTAGATTGAAATTACCAACTTTTTTCCCAACCGGTCGATAAGTAATGAACTTTATGATGATTGCAGGAAATCGAGTTCCTAGTGGTGGAGGCGAAGAAGTCGAACTTGGAGCCGAAGCCGACGGCGCTGATCTTCCTAGAGGCCTAACATCTACTGTCCCTCCCCGCCAGCGACCCGCCGGCCGCGCTGGGCGCCGCGCCGCGGGCCGCGCTCGCCGCGCGCACCACGGAATAGCCAACTCCAACCTGCGCTGCCACATGCTCTTCTGAGCGCCGGCCGCCCGCCTGCCGCCCGCCCGCCGCCGCCCTGTCCTGACCCTGTCCCGGCCCTGTCTCTAGCCAACTCATTTGTGAACCCAAGTCGTCGTCATTCGGTCTAGTCTAAATAACTACTCGAAAATGACGTCACAAATTTACGGTTTTCGCTAATGCTGGAATTGGAGGCGTCAAAAAGTTTTCAACGTTTTACGTCTTCAATGTCCGCGTTTGGTCACAACATGCGATGATATTACGGACGCATCTTCTCCGTTACCAATAACTTCGCTAGAGAGAAGCCCAACATTCAACTTGGACATTAAGGCTGTCGGGAGGCCGAGGCCACGCAGGCAGCAGAGCCAGTGGACGGTGCTCGCTCTACAGGAGACGTCAATCTAAATGGATGACCGACATCCTAACTTCTTTATCGGACGTCGCTACGGACTGATGTGAAGCGAGTGATGAGAAGAAGTTACGCAGGCGACATCAGTAGGCTGCACGGGATATATGGCACAAGGGAGGCAACTGTATTTTTGTATATGTTGACGGATCGAACGGAAATTGTAAAGTTTTCTACTGAACACACTGCCCAAGAGATTCCACGAACGGCTCTCGTAACGTACGTACGCCGCGGCTCCCGCGGGACCGCGCGGGTAGTGAAAGAAAATTTTTGAAATCATTTTCTAGAGAGTAGCATCACAAAAACGTTATCAGTAGACGGTGACTGAAATTTTTTAAATTATCTCCCACATCACCAATTGTAAAATTCGATTCACTTTAAAATCACGAGTAAATTTTGCAGGTAGATTCAATCGATGCAATCTGCCAGTTAATAGAATCTAGAATTGTAAAGAGAACGTAACGACTGTTCATTTTTGGATCAATTCGTAATAATAATAATGATAATAATACTAATAAATGAATAGATTGGCATTGGTGCTATGAGACGTAAATTACAATTTTGGAGAAACGTTTGAGTTGTCGAGTCGTGTTCACGTAACGTAGTAATCACTAGAGAATCGAATAGAGCTTCCTTGGCGCGAAACATTGCATTTCATGAACGATAAGAAGGGTTCACACGCGGTCGTCATCCATGTGCCATCGACGTTGCATCGGCCGCCGCGACCACGCTGCGCCACGCTGCGCCACGCTGCACCACGCTGCACCACGCTGCACGCTCGCTGCCATCGACAACCTGTTACAATCAATGTATACTAAACATTCGATACAATATTCATCTGCCACTTACTGTTGTCGTATAGAACACATCACGTCATACTCGCTCCTTACAGTTTAATCTCAACACAGCTTAAATCCGTATTGAGATTACTAAGTACTCGGGCCCCAGACAGTGAATAGTACAACAGCTTGAAATGTTTGTACTTATTACTGAGTAGTGAGGCACCATGCCCCGTACTAGCGCGAGGTGAGCAGCAGCAGCGAGCAGCAGCAGCGAGCAGCAGCAGCGAGCAGCAGCAGCGAGCGGCGCCGCCCGTAGAGCGGAGCTTGCAGCACGCGGCGCACTCTAAGCAAGCTGTCTTTAGCAATAGGACGTTATTATTGTTACTATCCTTTCCAACCAAATGATTTAAAAATAGAATCCCAACTTTACTTTGTAACCCATCCATCTTCTATTGTGTTACAGCTCAATATACGTAGTCTTCACTTTCGTTTGTAACCTTAGATGATGTTTAGTTACTTCCAAGTTGCTTAGTGACATCGGCAGTGCGCCAACTTGTCATTCCATCGGTAGATAAGCGGTGAGTTAACGAAATTATGGCGGAGAGGGATCCTAGCCCACTCTATTTGGGTATTATAAGAGTTAGAGTAAGTGAATGTGTGCAATATAATCGATATTAGAAGTAGAGAACTATGTTATGTTGTAAGCGTATTAATACAATCATCGAGTTTAAACGATTCGTGTAAACCTTATCGTGAGCAGTTTAAAAATTGAAAAAAATTATATGTACGTGTTTACGCTAAAGGAATATAAATTATATTATTACGTGTATCCATGCGACCTCGTACCCCATCCCCCTTCTCCACGCGTGTAACCGCTTGTTAGTGTAACATGTACCCGCTGGCTGTAGATATCGTGACCTTCGCAGTGCTATCATTTCGTCGTTGGCGTTTGTAAATTAATATAACATTGTTATGTACTAAACTATTAAATCGTTTATTAAATACGCATTCGTGTAGAGTTGTGTATATATAATGTAATCTCTGTCTATGTATATCCGTAAGCTGTAAATAAACTGAATGTATTGTATAATAGAATAAATATATAAATATATGTTAAACATAGTGCCAAAAGCATACATACATACATACGTATATCGCAATCCCTCGACTCTGTGCAGTTGGAGCGAGAAGCGCGATGTAACCCAAACGTGTTACATCGCACTTCACTGCTGTTGACTCGTCTATCCCAAGGTTACATTTGTGACACGACATACGCTTTCAGATGTTAGGATTTGATAAATATTAACTTTTATATTCCTATATAATTATGTGTATGTAGTGATGATACAATTTCAGTATCTAATATTCACATTAACCTCGGCGAAAATGTAACTGGCTAACAAATAATTATATTTGATAAACAGCTATGCCCACTAGTCTTATTAAAATTTAATTTATTTGGCTATTGGTAGGTAGGTGTGATTAAACCTTTAAGCTTTTTAAGTTTGTCATGTAACGATTAATTAATTGATTTTAACAAAAATGTAAATGAGGCTTTATTGGTGCCTATTCGATTTATTATTCGAGTTACACTTTCTTTCATGTTAACATCTTGAATTGTAACATACACATTAGTACACAAAACAATTATCTATTACAACCCTTATGTGTATTAAAAAAAATGTATTTAATAACATTTATCAAATAATATATAAATAACATATAAATTTGCTTTCTTACATTTATTGGCACAACGTGTATTTAGAAAAAAAAGTGCATACTATTTTATGTTTATAAAATACCTATTTAAATCGAAATAATATTTAAACGAAATAAAATTATAAAATATTATATATAAGAAAATGTATACATTACGTAGATTTTGTAGCGTGTTACAAGAACGATGTGTCGTTCAGAAACCTATTGCAATATGACAAATATAAACAATGGTTCACTCAACTGTTGGAGACTTTCAAACAGACAATTTCAACTGAAACACCATGACACAAGCTTGCGTGATCCACGAAAATCTTTTTTTCAGTACATTTATAACTATTATGTATGTATATAAAAATTATCGTATCCTATCTTTATGTATATTGTATGCACGTTGTTTTGAGTAACGTCTCAATTATTAACTTTGATACGAACGAAGCGATGACTTCACTTCATCCGATATTATTTAATAGATAACTAATAAATTACCATACATTATTATATATGAGACGATTGTTATTACTAAACAATCACATGAGCAGTTCACACAGATTCATTGGCCTTTAGGGTCCTTTCAAATATAACCGCTCAGAGAGCAGAGTATAATTTTAATTGTATTTAAAATAGAGCTATCTTTTCTCAATGAAGTCTATTTTGTTGTTTAAATGTTTTGCAACGGCGCTTGAACTTGAAGCCCTAACACACACAAAATGTAAAAATAGCCTTTCTTGGGATGAGTTGAAGTTCCACTTCATGTCTTCAAAATCAGATTTGCAAGCCGGTCTATCTGAAAAGGGCCTTATAGGGAGTGTTTACACTTATGTTTTGTGCTTCAAATAATTGAGCTGTTATTTGACTTATAATTAAATTATATGTTATGTTAGAGTACGGCGGCCAGCGCGCCCACATTTAAGTCAATTCATTTACATATAAACACATCAAATGTCAAATCAACAAAGCAATGTAAGCGTAGCTAGTAAGAATCGTACTATTGTAACTACAAAGGTGTAATTTTTTTACTACTCTTCTATCTAATGTAACTTAATAATACTTAATATATTATATATATATATATATGAATTGATTTGCGATGGTATTTTTGTATGTTCGTTTATTTCTTTAGATAATTCCTATGGCGATCCTGTTACACATTCTATACCGTCCATTTGTTTTCATGTTCAGTTTCCTCAGCACGGCGGTGTGTTACTGTGAATATTGTAATAATACTTGTCTCACTCTCGATGTGTTGGTCACACTCCGTGCACTGTCCGCGGTGTGGCACTTCGAGCCGGTATTTCGTTGACAAGATCTATGTTGTAGTCTGTTGTTAAGTTTGCCGTTGATGACAAAAAATATATTGTTATCTAGATAACGTGTTGTTTTATTTCGTGCCAGTTACGCGAAATTCATTTATTGTCATTCATCATTTATAGAATTCTTTATAATGTGTAGTGTATATCATAAAACGTAGTTGGTTTGACGAAATTGTCAAATAGGATCGTTGCTTGCCGTGTCTTATGGCGTGGCAAGTGAACAGAAGTGCCCAAGAATATGAAATAGCAATAGCCTGTTTAAGCTTATTGCGCACTTATTTCGAGATGTCGGCGCTTACATCAAATATCTCTGCCGAAAATTATTAATTTTGGTTTTATTATTTATTATTATTATTTTATTATTAGGTAGATTGGTTCCATAACGATAGTTCCACGAAATAGTAGTGGTCATGCAACAAAAGAAAAATCACATGTCTGTATAATTTACTACATGGCATAGTGTTTTTAGTTTTTATTCTTTAGCTATAAAACAAATACTTGTTATGACGCTGTAGTGGCCAGGTCGCGTTTTTCATCTAACAATGACTTTTCAAATTTGGTTCATTGGGCACGGTAGTGGAAAAATTGATTGTTTTTACATGTGTAAGGATGCAAAATACTTTCAATATCGAATAAAAAATTTATATCATTTTAATTTGTAATAAGTGGGGTAAATAAATAGGCTAATACTTAATTTTACATTACACAAGGAATTTATATTGACTTCCCAAATTGACTACTTTTGGAATTACGAAGGAAACCGGCGGCCATCTTGGATTCGTAGAAATGGCAGGAAAAAACAAAATTGGGTGGATATTAGTGTTTGGTTTGGGATGTTTAGACAATATCGAACGTACTGTTTATGTTGACTTTACATACAGAATTAAACACATAGGTACTTAGTTGAAGTTTTATCAAATTTTAATTTTAACAGTCAAAGAAAAATAAGCTAACATACTCTGTATATGCAGTATAGACAATATAATAAAGCAGAATAGCGTAGTGTAAAGGCAGTAAACGGTTAGATTACGCGCCCTATAATGGCCTATAATAGGGCCTATTATTGAATGAAATTAATATTGTGGTTAAAGTAGGTATCTAAACAAGATACCTTATACATATAAGTGTAACTTGTATTGAAAATTATAAGTAAATATAGTACAAAAACGTCTGAATTTTAGGTTCCCATGTTAGAAAAAAGATCCGAGTTACTCTAAGTATTACCGAAGGATGTTTTACTTTAGGTAATACGATATATAGCAAGATCGGCGATAATGTCAAAGGAGTTTTAGGTATTTCGACTGCGTTTAGAGGTTACACAAATAAAAATTTTAAATAATGTTTGACGTCAAGAACATTATCTCATATCGCATTCACAGCGATAGTAATTGTTTCGACAAAAGTTAAAAAAAACATTAAGATAACTTTCAGTATCGTGGAAAGGGTAAATGGGCGGGCAATGACATATTATTACATAACATAACGTTAGATTATGTAAAATAATACTGTGATTGCAGCTCATCGAAGTCCCACTGCGAGGCACGCATAACTTCCCCGCTACTACTGATAAAAGTACCGTTTATTAGACCCAATTTTGCTCAAAAACGAGGGGACTTATAGTTTTCAAACAAATTGAACAACGATTATTAGTTTTCCTGGCCGGGATATAAATATATATAGTCTGTATAGGCGGCAGTCCAATCGATATTATAATTATTATTAGAAATTTTATATAGCACAGAATTTCATTACACCGTAAACAACAAATTATTATACACAAAATCAGAATCAGGAAAACGGACTGTAAATCTAACCCTCACGAGAGCCAACACATCCAACAGTGACTGTGCAAAGCGTTTTCGGGTTAACTGGCACGTCAGGGCTGTGTTCCCCAAGTGGCGTTTAGGGGTTTAAGTATTACTACTTACTTTTTATATGGCACTGAACTAGTTGTAAGGTCGGCATGGAAGAAGACATACATATATTATAGAAAGGCATTACATATTTTTTATAGTAACCCTCGGGTGTCTTTACAGTAGCTCAATATAATCATGTAGGTATCTCGGTATAGCAAGACATATTATTGAGCAAATAACGGCTAAAAAGTTGGATATTATAGCACAGCTTCCGTCTGTTGTAGGTTGTTATAATAATATCAATATATGCTATTTCGCACAATATATTAATTAGTACATACTAATATATGTCAGTGATTGTCTACATGCAGTTTAATACATATTATTATGCATCAATATGTGTACCTTTTGAGAGGCCACGCCGAAATTATCGATTCCGAATACATGATCTGATTTAAGCGTCTCCTTCAAAGTATAGAGAGCCTAATTATTGAAAAACCTAATGTTAATGTTAGTCATTCGATTCCTATAGTCTTGTTCGAGGTCGATTTCCGCTCATACATGCTAATGGCCGGCAACAGCCATCTGTGTCAGTACCCAGCAGGTTTGCCACTCGCTTCACTAAAAAAGGTTTTGAGGTGGTGGTGGAATAAGGGGATCCTGTGCCTGAAGCTTATGTATCTATGGAGCTGACACGCGAATGTATTTCTAGCACCTTCTTTTACACGTAGATCCGGTACATGCCCTTTTACGTAATCTTATGCGTGTTTATTTTATTACAGAGATTATTAGAAGCTTCTATACGGCGCCAATTATGATAGTTTTAATGCTAAATCAGCTTCTCGTGATCCATCGACACTGAGAAACCGGTTTCAGCCGTTAAATACGCTTATCAGAAGTGTAATAAATGTATTTCTACGTATCTATATTTTAAGACGTAAAGAGAAATCTTTCTAACCCTTTGTAAGAATTTTCTACGCACGAGAACAGAACGCAAGAAGTACTTACAGAAAGCTACTCTTTATATCTTTATATAACACCTATATCTTTTTTATCTTTATATACCTATTATATGTGTTATAAATACATTTATTTAAATAAAATAACACATAATTATTATCATACTGGAATTGTCGAATAAATAACAGTCTTTGGGCAAGAAGTAACACAGAGTAGAAATTGATAGAGGTATACTAGATATTGATAGAGGTATACTAAATGTTGGTAGAGGTATATAGAATTTAAATGTTTGAAATTAGAAAAGATTTCCGGCTGAATTTAAAATACTCGTATATATTCACATAGATGTAGGTATATAGTTCCATTTGTGGATTAAAAATGAACTGTTTATTGCGGAATACAAGATTTCCTTTTTGTGAGTAGTCCTACAAGGAAATGTCAGTAATCTAATTTACAAAAGATAGTCACAGACACAATAATATGGTACGTTAGGTAGCTACCTAAGGTACTACGCAGACAAGGGACAGTCCTCAGTGAACTTTTTCTCCCTCACAATAGATAACTTATAACTATTGCATAACCCGTTTGATTGTAAGTATTAGACTAAAAGTGCCCCAGAAGAAAATCCCATTATTAATAGGTAATTACTAATAT